>JAXIVJ010001317.1:0-132500 GCA_036785665.1 Chirona hameri | reverse complement strand
GTTAGTTTTTTTGGGAAAAATTATTATTTGTCATGATAATATAAAGCATATACAGCCACAGACAAATTATACAAAACTCCTAATGTTGAAAACAAATGAATCGATTTTCAAAAATTGAGGGTCGCAACCACTAACTATGCCGCCGTTGATGTGCACCGATGAGCTTCCGATTGTATTGCCACTTTTTCCAATCGCTGTTAGTTTTAGAAGATCGCCGGGCATATAATCACAACAAGCAGAACGCACAATATACTTTCCACTCCATTGCGTAAAAAAGCAATACGGGAAAAGCCCGCAGTTTGATGAGGACCAAAAGTACTTGCAAGTACCGATCGTTAAAAGTGTGGAACGCTTATCAACTATAACTTGAAATATCTTTCGGTGGGAAAGTTTTCATGCAAAATGTGATGAATTTACAATATATTTTGGTCTCGTCTGGCGATTTCAAGTGCTAACTCTATTTTTGTAGGAAAAGGTCATTATTTCCCTTTAAACAAGACGGATAGTTCGCGTTGATATTCTTTTTGTTGAGAGATTCAATGTTTCGCGTCAGTTTCCTGCCAGCTTCTTGATGTCGGAATAGTATTTCGCCGATGTTCGCATCGGTGAAATACTATTATAATACTATTACTACTCCGAAATACTATTACTACTCCGAAACAACACGTCCAACGACCCTTCCATGCTGAAGAAAACAAACGTCATATACCATTATACATGCCAGAAAGGAGACTGCGCGCTCCTCGCCAAAAATGGATATATTGGGCAAACTACTACTACTCTCAGCAGGAGGCTAACTATGCACTTGCAGCAAGGCGGAATTTTGACGCACAACGCCAACCATCATCCCGACGACCGACTAACCAGAAAGGACATTACCGACAACATCACCATACTGAAGGAGGAAAACGATCCAAGGCGACTGCAGGTCCTGGAGGCCGTCTACATCCGGAAGATGGGCCCAACCATTAACCGACAGATTAATGCCCTCGGTGTGCTACACCTGTATGACAGTAGAGCGTCCCCATGGTATAGCACAGACGGCGATTAGAGCGCGTGAAACCCGTTTGAATTTCAAATGTGCTTTCACAAAATTACTTAGTCGACCCAGAAACGCGAATTTTATTTAAAACTGTGTAAATGTAAAACCATGTAATTAGTTACTTATTTATTTAGTATGTACAATGTCATTGAGAATGTGTTATGCAACACGAAACGTTTGGCGAACCTATCTATTGTATCTGATTGTGATGACGAACATCGGCGAAATACTATTCCGACATCAAGAAGCTGCAGGAAACTGACGCGAAACATTGAATCTCTCAACAAAAAGATTATCAACGCGAAACTATCCGTCTTGTTTAACGAAACATGCATAACAAACAACTTGCTTCCAAACTTTACAAATATAAATATATATATATTATATATATATATATATATATATATATATATATATATATATATATATATATATATATATATATATATATATATATATATATATATATATATATATATATATATATATATATATATATATATATATATATATATATATATATATATATATATATATATATATATATATATATATATATATATATATATATATATATATATATATATATATCAACTGAAGTTGATGTTCATGAAGTTGTATTAAATTATTCATGATCTTTCCAAATCCGCCAAAAGGGAGTGCGTCCTGAGCGCTGCATGCTTCAGCGTATAAATCAATGCTTATAATAATACAGCCATTGTTGATCAAGAATCTTTTAGCAAGGTATTTTGTTCATTTCGACGTTCGGGTTTGCCAACTGCCACGCGCTGTGGTACCACCTCTATCAGAACGCACCATACCAAAAACAAAATTGATTTGATGGACCTATCCAAAGGTGAAGACCCAATCTCAATCGGAGCAGTGGTTGCAAAGTTATTAGCTTCCGAAAAGCGTCTGTATGGTCGGGTCGGGCCGGGCCGGGCCGGGTCGGGCCGGGTCAAATGTAAATTTGTCTAGTAAGTTGACGAGAAACCTCACGGGAGCTTCGCGCCGCTCAGGTAATCATACGATGACACTGGTTGGCAATGATGATGATTTATTGAGTGGATGTATTAGTGTTTTAGTCAGTTAGTAGGACTGAAAAACAACCCACGTGTTTACGGGAGGGAAAAAAAGTTTAGAACTGCGGCAGCTGAATATTTGATTGCCAATGACCAATGTGTAATGGTTCGAGAATGGCCTATGGCCGAAAATTCACTTAATATATTTTTGATTAATTATATACTTTATGTCAAGGAAAAGGTCTTAATAATTACTCTGTTCTACCTATAATTGTAATTATAATTTTGAAAATGTTCTGTCTTTGGCCTCGGGGAACATCGACCCAGAAATGATCCATCCGCAGTCAGAGCCTGATGGAGTCGTTGACTCACTCCGTTTTTTGGCATCGTGCACAGATGTAACTGCCCGCCATCTGTTGCGCCTTATGGTGATGCCATGGTATTAGGTAATATATGGCGATGCCGACCTTTTAGCCTTGATGTGGTCTCTTGGGATATTGATGCTGTACTGTACAATATCGTGATGCTCTGTTTTTGTGCAATGATGTGTGTGCGCACTGGCCACTGCTCTTGGAATTTGTCACTACATGTGATGCAAAATAAACGTGATGATGATGATGATGATAATAGAACACCATCGCTATGCTATGTTCCTCGCAAGAGCACTGAACAACGTTTCTAGAAAGTTTGTTTTTGGTTGACAGTGCCTTGTCGCTTTGTTAGAAATCTTATTGGCCAGAACTTTGTCAATTTTCCTTGGCTTTCCAATTGAAAATTACCAAAAGATGTTTCGTGAAAAGACGCATTTTTTTATGGGTGGCTGGTCGCGGTACCTGCAATATATCGATTGAATGTTGACAATGTTTGTTTTTGGTTGACAGTGCCTTGTCGCTTTGATAGAAATATGATTTGCCAGAACTGTCAATTTCAATTGGATTTCCAATTACAAATTACCAAAAGATGCTTCGTGAAAATACGCATCTTTTATGGGTGGCTGGTCTTGCAATATATCGATTGAGTTTTGACAATGTTTGTTTTTGGGTGATATTGACTTGCGTTGACACAGAGTAAGAAATATGATTTGCCATAATGTTGCCAATTTGTATTGTATTTCCCATTGAAAATAATGCCAACACGCGTCTCGGACAGGCGCATCTTTTGACGGGTGGCTCGTACCGGTAGCTGCAATATTCACTGCAGTTCGCTGGCCACTGCACATCCACACATTTATTTACATCCACCACACAAACACACACCGATGAACACACAGACACATGTATGGGTAGGTATATCACATTTACTTAGGCACATGCACAGGGGCGTGGCCACGGATTTTTTCATGGGGGGACGGTAATTTTTACTTAGGAACGCAATTTTTACCTGTATCTACCATCTTTATTCTGTATATTTATAACTATAACAGGTGATGGACGAAAAACAATAACTTCTTCGGAAATATTCATGGTAGATTGTTCAAACGACTTTATATTCGATAGGCACTGCCAGGCGATTCGCTCATCGCTGTTTGGGATACATATCACAGTTATTCGTGTTACATAGAGAGCTAATGCATACTAATTATAAGAAGTGGCAGCCACCTAGGTGTCCGTCTGACCTTTCGGATGTGACCCGATTGCTTAATAACTCCGCGCACCTTGCAGTCAAAACCGCGAAATTTGGCATGCTAGTCGGATGTAGGGTCGCACTATCTTATTCAAATTTTCCGCCGATCCATGATGGATC
The DNA here is from genome assembly GCA_036785665.1 of Chirona hameri. Classification (NCBI taxonomy): domain Eukaryota; kingdom Metazoa; phylum Arthropoda; class Thecostraca; order Balanomorpha; family Balanidae; genus Chirona; species Chirona hameri. Next base: position 128,693 of record JAXIVJ010001317.1, on the reverse strand, counting down.
GTAACAGAGTGCAATTTTAATTATTCTTAACCCTCGCCCTACGGGGGGGCTGACAGGCCCACCCCCTGTGGTTTTTCTTGAATAACTTTTTACACATGAGGCGCATCTTTCTGAAATTTTCGTTAGCTGAGTTTATAACAATTATACGTATGCTGTAAAATTTAATTAGATTGGTTAAGAAATTTGGGAGATAATCATGTTTTGATGACGTCATGTTGGTGGAAAAACGATAAATATTTGAAAAATGGTAGAGAACAGAGTTTTAAAGGAAACTGCAAACGCAGCTCAACAAAGATACAAAATGGCGTTCTCTTTCAAATGGCAATCTTGGATAAAAAAAAGCTTTTTGACCCCTAATTTTTTTAAAAAAAATGTTTGTTTTTTAAATCCCCACAAAATCAAAATTTTCAAAGATGTTAAAAAAACGGAATATCTGTGAGAGAAATGAGTATGGAAAATACCCATACCAAATTTCAAAGCAACATCTTCATTTTTGACTGAGTGAGGCTCACTAAGTGTAAGAAACTGATGACGTCATTTTTTTAATAACTTCTTTTGACTTTTTTTTTGACAAGATACGAACAAATAATTACCTTCTCTGTATTTCAGAGGCAAAACTGGTCTAGGAACATGCCTTTTTATTTACATTTATCAATTTCTAATTTTGAGGTTTTCTGAAGAGCAAAATCGCTGTTCTGGACGTGGTAAATCCGAGGTCATTCACTTGACCTGGAAGGTCATACATTGACCTGAAACCTAAAAATTGTATACTGTTAGATTCCTCTCATGACAGGCAACATGCTGGGTCTTGCCGCATTGCTCTAAGTTGCTTGGTATGGAAGTTAACAGGGGGCATGTCAGGCCGCCCCCCCCCCCCCTCCCACGTAGGGCGAAGGTGAAAAAGCTCCCGTAGGGCGAGGGTTAATATGCCGTGAATATCAGAAATTATATGCGCCACCCGGCTGACACTAGACTGGATTTTGTATTTGCTTTCGGGAGACACTGGATCAGTGGTCATGGGGTCAGGGTCAGGGTTTGATAGATATTTAGAAGGTCGGTGGTGCGATACAAGGCAACGTCACTGGTGTTTTTCTATCTTCTTCAAAAGCTCAGCGCGTCTCACTGTTCTGCATGCTGACCGACCCGGGGTTCTCGCAACTGTACCAGGAGGACGGATCACCCCGGAACCGGTGACTGCCGCCGGCTCGTTATGCGGGGTAGTCGTCTGTGGACGGCTGACCAAGACGGATGCCGATGAAGGAACTCATGTACTTGGAGTAATGGATGAAGTAGTTATCCGCAAACTACCTCGGTTTGCAAACTTCGAACGCATTTGGGCAAAACGAACGAAATTGCTTGCATATTTTGTTGTATAAATTTAGTCCGAAGCTTTTGAATGGATAGATTCCCTAGGTCAGGACCCGGCATAAACAGTTTGATTACCGAGCGGAGCGAGGTCTTCCGTCAACTAGGGAGAAATATACGTATGACCGGCCCGACCGCAGCCATGATTTTCAGAAGCTTGTTTCTTTGCAGCTACTCGGTCGAAGTGACTACAAACTTGCGCACAAAATCGTTCATGTCGTAAAACTATCTGCCGGCGTTTCCTTTCAGCAACCACAAAGTGTGCCTAAACAACAAAGAAAAACGGGCATATTATGGCGTTATAACGCCATAATATGCCCGTTTTTCTGCTACCGAAATTTAATTAAAATTATTGTCAACTTCCCTCAAGAAAAGTAAAAATATTGTCCTGATCCCTTCAATTCTTCCATTGCACTGCTACACTGGCGGATCCAGCCTCCAAATATAGGGGGGGGGGGCTAATTTCACTGGGGCCTTCCGGGTCCCCGGCCACTCCATATGACCTAAAAGGTACCCCCATTTTTCCCTTTGCGGGCTTGGGTTATTTTTTTCGCTATGCTATTCTTACGTGTAAGGACGTATCAATTAAGTGCAAAAATAGAATTGGTGGATATTTGCCTCCAAATATCTCATTTTTTATCATTTTACATGCTATTTTATATACAAATTAGTTATTCGCTTATAACTTTTGACTGAATAAAGCTAGAAGGGCACGGCAAATAAAACAAAATCATATTGTTGTTATCATCAATACGTGTTGAATGCTGTGCAGCATGACTTATTTCTGATATTTGATGACTTTGACCTAAGGTCAAGGTCACGACGCAAGGTCACCTTTCTAAATTTGACCTACACAGCCATGCGCACTTAAAAAAATAGCTTTGAACTTGTCTTGAAGATATGAATTAATTGGTATTAAAATAATTGCGCGATCGTTGATGATTATAAAGCAAACCGAGACATTTTCGGGCTTTCTTTACACCGAGAAGGAAGTTATGAAGTTACTATTCGACATTCAAATTCAAATGAATTTAAAAGTTGCCATTGACTATCAGGCGTTATTTAGCACAATCGAATTCCTCGCAACAAGACAAGTTTTAAGATATATAACATCGCCACATAGGCCACAATTGGAAACCTAACCTTGAACCTTGACATTAACCTTAGGTGAAGGTCACCAAATGTTAGAAAGAGGTCATACTGCACATCACTCAACGCGTCCCGACGAAAATAACAAAATGGTGTCCATTTTACATTGTTATCTTTATTCAGTCAAAAGTTATTGGGAAATAACATCTGTCAAAAAAAAACATAAAATGACAAAATTTAACATATTTGAAAACAATTAACCATCAATTTTATTTTTCCTGTTTGAAGGACACTTCTTTACACTTAACAAGAATAAAGTCAAAATAGTAAATACATTTGCCTTTGGTATCCAAAAAAGATTTAAAAAACTAACTTTGAAATTTAAGGTCAAGGTCATCAAATGTCAGAAAGAGGTCATCCTGCAGAGCATTCAACTCGTCTTGATGAGAACAGCAAAATAACGTTTACCGTACCATTCTAGTTTTATTCAGTCACAAGTTATTAGCGAAAAACATATTTTTGTTATTAAATAGCATGTAAAATGACAACATTTGAGATATTTGGAGGCAAATATCCCTCAATTTTATTTTTGCACTTAATTGACACGTCCCTACACGTAAGAAAAGCATAGCGAAAAATTAGAAACATGTTTGAGAAAAGGTATCCAAAAAAAAAATCAATTTCGAAAACGTACTAAATTTTGACATTTTCGAAAATGAGAAAAAATCAACATCACCATCTTATAAAACAGCTCATTGTCATTATGACATATACTATATCTATATTGCTTCATAAATTATCCGCCATATGGGCTGACAAAGATTGACCTGCACCGTGACCTTATAAAAATGTACGAGGCAATATCTCCTGAACCACTGCTTGCATTGCAATACAACTTGCACAGCTCACTGTAGCGCCCTAGGTTACCCCATATACCAATTTTGGCCATAATCAGTGACATGACGGTGTCATTTTGGACTTCGTTTGTGTCGATTTGTCGTAGAATCCCCCAGGTACAAAAAGAAGAACATTGGGATTTTTTTAACTGAACCTAATTACCCTACTTAATACTAGTAGACGTATTCCACACAACATAGGTACCCATTAGAGATGCAAAAATGTCTCCAAAAACAGGAACCGGCACCGCCACCGCCACCGCTCATCAATGAGTTGGCACAGGCATCAAGCCCGGCCATATGTGGCAGCACCCGCCAGACCCGGCAGCCAGCAATCTGCATGTCTTGACTTTATTATATATTCAACAGTATAGTAACCCCCGAACTTGTGCTGAGCCCGGCATGAGCCCGGCAAGCCTGAATTCAGACACCGCTTCAGGGCCGCCGGGCCTGAATTTGGGCCTGGCGCCGGCTCCGTGGTCCTGAAATTTGCATCCCTAGTACCTATCTAAGGACATTCACTCACACGCTCATCTGCCACCCAGCAGGCAGCAGGAGCAGTGGCGTATTTATAAATCAGCCAAGCCACATGCTTTTGGAGCACAATTCATGTTTTGAGTCTTGTCTTACCAGGGGCGTCGCCACCGGGGGGGGGGGGGGGGCAAGTTCGCTCGGAACTAGTGATGCCAAAAAAAATCACCAAATGCAGAGACCGGCACCACCACCGCCACCGCACAAAATTTGGTCGGCACCGCACAAAGCCCGGCCAACATCTGGCAGCACCGCACCAGGCCCGGCAGCCTGCCCGCATATCTGCTTTATTCTAGCCTTAAACTCTTAAAATAGGAATAGACAGAAAATAAAAAGCATGCTTGATGGCATACCACATGTCCAAATGAGTAGGTTATCTATGGATGATTTGTGGATTGCTAATGGATTGCTATAATTGAAAGTTCGGAGTGCTTCCTCAGTGACGTCACACCTAATGTTAAACCGCCGGGCGATCCACACATAGGAAATGCCGGGACGACGCCCCCTGGTGGCACTGGTGCGCGGTTGCGTATCAGACAAAAATCGGGTCAGCTGATGATTGGCCATGATTGGTGCATTCAAACACCAAAATAAATACAGGCCAGCTGATGCTCGTTCCTACGATTCCCGAGGTACCAAATAACAAATTTACCGGGACCGGAGCCGGGTCGGGAAAGTCGGGATATCGGATTGTTTTCTATTTCAGCGTTAAATCTGTTAGATGAAACCGGTTGTAACTTATTCATAATAAATTAGTGTATGATATTGATGTTCCCATTGTAATATTCAAAGAGATATAGGTAGACAATGCTTATTTTGTTCAAGAACCATATAGATAATACGTATAAAACCGCTTGAATTATAAGTTAAAAAAAACTTTGTCCTGGTTATCTTGAAATTTACACACAAATGGAGTCCGTGCCGAATGGACACATCATATTCTGGATTGTGACTTCGGCGCCAAGGGGGGGCATGGCCCCCATGCCCCCCCCCCCTTAAATACGCCACTGAGCAGGAGACCAAAGGTTGCGTCGCTGCTTGTAAAATTATAACTTACATTGGTTGTGAATCACTCCAAAATAGCGTCAGCCGCGCCACTTTCCCTATCCCTACTGCTACCAAAATGCTACTAAATATAGGAAACACGAATGAGGCAAAAAATATATATTTCTTTCGCAAGAAGTTATTTTTGTTGCAGGCAGTACTCGTTTTCATCGCCAGTTTCAGCAGATTTTGAGGGTGGGGCTAATTTCTATTGCCGCCCCTGTCGAGCTTGAAATGTGTGGGGGGTTGGCCCCTGCCGCCCCATTTGGATCCGCCAGTGATAAAACATAGGTACCTATACAAGGAAATTCACTCCCGCGCTCATCTGCCATCCAGCAGGCAGCAGGAGACCAAAGGCTGCGACGCGCGCTGCATGTAAAATTATAACTTTCTTTGGTTGTGAATCACTCCAAAATAGCGTCAGACGCGCCACTTTTCCTATCCCTACTGGCCCAGGGCTGCGGAGTCGACATAATTTTAGCAATTCCGACTCAGACTCCGGCCTGAAAAAATCGACTCCGACTCCGACTCCAACTCCGACTCCGGCCTATATCCGTTCTCCAACCGCATGATAAGCAATATCTACAATGCCATCTATTTTGTCCGTTTTTATGTTTTATTCTTAACAGTATGGAGAACAATGCTACGCCGCCCGAGCACGGAGCCTCACGTCCAGTCCAGTCGCGCTCGCCTGCAGGCGGCGGAATAAAATGAAGATAAGAACGTGAGACTGGCACCACTGTGTATGTCTCGCGAGACACGTCCGACATTGCGCAGCACGACATACCTGGTTCCCACATGACCTTAAATTGCCTTAACCTGAGGTCAAATTTTGAATTTGACTTAGGTAACCTGGTCACCATGGTATGATTCGAATCTCCAGACGAAATGAACACGATTATATTACAATTGGCGCCGTGTGACCGTAAGTCGGTGCGTCCAAAGCCCCAATCATCATGTAAAAATTATCGTCCTATCTTCATCAGGCGCAAATCTACCGCTAGTTGAGTAAACTTTTCACTCGCTTAATTTTCCACTCATTTTCTGTCGAAAGGGATGTAAAGTTAATGTTCCTAGGCCGACGACTATTCTACCGACCAAAGTAATCGCCAATTGCCAAAAAGTCGACTCCGACTCCGGGCCGGAGTCTGAGTCGGTAAGATTTTAGCGACTCCGACTCCGACTCCGACTCCGACTCCGACTCCGACTCCGACTCCGACTCCGACTTCGACTTCGACTTCGACTTCGACTTCGACTTCGACTTAGACTCCGACTCCGACTCCGCAGCCCTGCGCTACTGCTACCAAAATGCTACCAAATAGGGGAAACACGAACGAGGCAAAAACAAGATTTCTTTCTTTCGCAATAATTTTTTTTTGCAGGCAGTACCCATTTTTCATCGCCAATTTCAGCGAATTTTGAGGGGGCTAATTTATATTGCCGCCCCTGTCGAGCTTGGGATGGGGGGGTTGTCCCTGCCGTCCCCCTAGATCCGCCAGTGCACTGATACTTTGTTCCCTAATGCTTTTAATGATATTGAAATCTGCAATATTTCCGAACAAAGTATGGATTTATGTCTCCAAAACGGGGGGGTGACAATTCCCCCCAGTCTGACGACCGGGGGGACACCGTCCCCCCCCATACGGCGACGCCCTAGTACATGCACATTGATGGGTATGTGTTCACGCAACGCCACTCCAACTCCACTCATACAAGGCCATAGTGCAAACCAAGTACAAACATTCACACATTTTCAATCGCAACCAATATTACTCGTGAGTCGCGACCCAGCGAACGAGGTTGTGTGTTGTTTACATATTCTGATTCAAGGACAGACTTTTGCCGGAATGACGTCACAACTCGCTTTGATGACGCAAGATTATTATGACGTCACATATACAAATATGAATAATTTTGTCCTCAAATTACAACTGTTACGGACGAAAATGATTATCTGTGTCTGGTTCGGACCGTTGGCGCTCGGGCGGTCTGTGGTGCCCGGCTGCGTCCGGTGACGTCCAGCGACACAGCTGGGCCGGCTAGTTCAAGTTATTGACAGGTCATATGTTTACTTTAATCCCACTCTTTACTTTTCCCCACACCGGCGGCCACCCGGACTTCACGTTTCTGGGTCAGGCCCACGTGGGCCTGGCTTTGTCGCGATATCGTTTGTGTCGTGCCCACGCGGACGCGTCAGTACTGCGAAGGGACCCGCGTGGGGCACACGCACGCGGCGTGCGCCCCCGTCCCGGTACTCGTTCCGTGTTTGTTATGATCTCGTCTACCTTTGGATATTTCTTCTTCATTTTGGACATTATAATATACTATTTAGTGAAAACTCTTTACGAACAATGCTACCGGCATAGTGCGGATTTTGTCGGTAACAAAATGGTCTCCCGGGCCGGATACTAGTGAACTAGTGTTCGGAACTATCAGTGAACTTGTGTGCAGTGACAACGAACTGTGATGATGAGCTCACCGTCGCGAGGGCGAGCTCCGAGCGGTGTCGGCACCCACAGCGAGGCGGCGGGTTCGGCAACATCTCGTGGCTCCCGCGTCAGTGAGCTGCGAATAAAGACCGAGCTCGCCAGGCTCAATGCGACTCAGGAGGAGAGAGCGGCTGCTGCGCGGATAGCGGCCGCTCGGGCGGAGGCGGACGCCCAAACTGCGCGAGCTCGGGCGGAGGCGGACGCCTAAGCGCAGGTTGCCCGTGATGAGCTCGAGCGCAATCAGCTGGAGCTCAGGCTTGTTCAAGAAGATGCGCTGGCTCACGGTGAAGAAGATGAAGTTGCTCTCCAGTCCCGCTCGGCGCTCCCACGCCCTGCATCATCAGCGGCATCGCAGCCGTTGCAGCATCGTTCGGCTGCATCGGTTCTGCCCGGCAATGACGCACGGGAACGCACGCGGAGCTGGATTGGGCGGCTCTCCAGCCGGCCAGAAGCAGAAAGCCCAACGACCAGACGGATGGAGCACCGCAGAGACCCAGCGCTACCGAAGCTCCAGCTGGACAAGTTCGACGGTTCGCCGCTGGAGTGGCCGCGCTGGAGCTCGCTGTTCAGAGCTCTGGTGCACGAGCATCAGGGCCTGACCGACACAGAAAGGCTGACGCATCTACAGTCCTGTCTGATCGGTGAGGCCCGCGAAGCAGTCGGAGGCTTGCTCTGCGACGACCAGCTGTACGGCGAAGCTCTCAGCGAGCTCGAGCGCCAGTTCGGCGACCCAGGCCACGTGGTGCGAGCCAGCCTGAACCGGCTGCTGGCCACTCCACCGGCTAAGAACAACGACGTCAGCTCGCTCCGCGCCCTGTCGACGGTCTTGCACAACACTGTAATGGTGCTCGGCTCGATGAGGTACGACGCCGACCTGGCAGCGACAGCTAACCTGCAGCAGGTCGTCGCCGAGCTTCCACGCGTCGTAGCGTGGCGCTGGGGGGAGCACGTCATAAACCTCCGGCCAGCGACCCCGACTCTAGCTGACCTAGATAGGTGGCTCCGGGGGCACGTCGATGCCGGTCGGCTGGTCTGCGCTCCAGATGGTGACGTCAGCCCGACCAAGCCAGGCAAGCCCAGCACGGCCCCAGCTGACCGCCATCGGCGCAGTGCGTTCACGGTCACGGCCAAGACTGCGCGACGGCCGACCAGGCAATCAGTGAACGACTGCGTGAAGTGTGGCGGGTCCCACGCGGTGGTTAATTGCCCGCAATCTGCAAACACTGTGAGCGAGCGTGCGGAGCTGGTGCGGAGCTGGTGCGAGACAAAGGGCTGTGCTGGCTGTGCCTTCGCGGGGGACACCAGGCACGTGTTTGCCCAGACAGAAGCCCATGCGACGCAGCCTCGGGCTGTAAAGGGTGGCACCATCCGCTGCTGCACGGCGCCCCGCGCCTGTTCCCGTCTCGACCAGCTGCACCACCGAAAACCGACACTGACCACAGCTACGTCGGCACTACAAGAGCTAAGACCGGTACCAGCGTTCTCCTGCAGATTCTACCGGTAACGGTCCGCGGCCCTAACGGACAGCGTGGCGTGAACACTATGCTGGATCTCGGCAGTCAGGTATCGCTGATCACCGAGCAGCTTGCGAGTGACCTGGGGCTGCACGGACCCACTGAGCCCCTGTGTTTGGGCACAGTGGCAGGCAGCTCGACGTACGCCTCGAAACGTGTCGATCTGAGGGTGCAACCGTTAAATGGTGACGGAGATTACCCGGTCAGAGGTGTCCGCACCACACCCGTAATCAACATGTCCGGCTCGGCAGTGAACTGGCCCAAAGAGAAGACGAAGTGGACTCACCTGATGGACTTAAATCTCGCCAAAGTGACCGCAGAGCCAGTCAACATGCTGATCGGGGCTGACGCCATGGACATCATCATGCCGTTGTCAGCGCGGCAGGGGCCAGCCGGCGCTCCCTGGGCCGTAACAACCCGTCTCGGATGGGTCGCGACCGGCAAGCTGCCAGAGAGCGTCCTGAGCAGCCAAACCCACCACGTAAACTTCCTGCGCGTCACAGAAGAAGCAGCACTCCATGAACAAGTGTCTCAGTGGTGGAGTACCGAGTTGTTCGGAACTAAGTACCAAGACACTCCGCGACGGTCAAAGCAGGACGAATCGGCGCTGCAGATCCTGAGCACCATCACTCGCCGGGCCGGCGGACGTTACGAGACCGGCCTGCTGTGGGCATCGCCATCCGTGCAGCTCTCCGGAAACTTCGGCAGTGCTCTGTCCCGTCTCAGGTCCATGGAACGCAAGCTGGACCGCGACTCAGAGCTAGCCAGAGCGTACAGCGCAACGATCGAGGAGTACATCCGAGAGGGACACGCACGGAGGCTGCTGCCGACTGGACTGGCCGTGCGGCATGAGCGGGAGTGGTACCTACCGCACCACGCTGTCACTAGTCCAAACAAACCGGGAAAGGTGCGCGTGGTGTTTGACGCCGCGGCGCGCTTCGGCGGCACGTCACTGAACGACAATCTACTGACGGGACCGGATATGACCAACAGCCTCGCCGGCATTCTCATGCGGTTCCGTCAACGTCCAGTCGCGCTCACCGCCGACATAAAGGCGATGTTTCATCAGGTCCGCGTTCGACCGGCCGACCAGCCAGCTCTCCGGTTCCTGTGGCGTGGCTCCGACCGAGAGCGGCCGCCAGACGTGTATCAGATGCAGGTGCTGATCTTCGGGGCAGCCTCATCTCCCTGCTCGGCAACGTATGCACTACAGAGGTGTGCTGACGACCAGCAGCACCAGTATTCAGCTGCCGCCGCGGCCGTCCACACACGCTTCTACGTGGACGACTACCTCGATTCAGTCGAAAACGACAGAGAAGCTGCAGTGATGCAGGACGACCTCACCATCCTGCTGAATACCAGCGACTTCAGCCTGAAGAAATGGACAAGTTCATCTCACATGGCACTGAAGGAAGTCCCAGCGGAAGACCGCAGCCGCGACACACGCGACCTTGACCTCGACGGGTCGCAGTGTGAGCGGGCGCTGGGTGTCGTCTGGAACGTGTCAGCTGACACACTCACGTTCAAGTCAGCTGACAACAAAACCCCAGCCACGAAGCGCGGCATTCTGAGTGCTGTGTCCTCCGTGTTCGACCCGCTGGGCATGCTAGCCCCCTGGACTCTGCGAGCCAAAAACCTGATGCAAAACATCTGGCGAAGTGGCTGCCAGTGGGACGAGCCGCTCACTGACCATAAACTGACTGACGCCTGGAGAGAGTGGGCCGGCGAGCGGTCACAGCTGGAACAGTTCGAGCTCAGACGGTGCTATCGGGACGGCGGGGAACCCCCTGTCAACTGCCAACTGCACGTGTTCAGCGACGCTTCTGAACTCGCCTTGGGAGCGGTCGCCTTCTTCCGACTGCAGTATGAAGACGGCGGAGTCAGCACGGCGTTCGTGCTGGCGAAAAACCGGGTTGCCCCGCTCCGGCAGCTCAGCATCCCGCGACTGGAGCTCAGCATCCCGCGACTGGAGCTCAGCATCCCGCGACTGGAGCTCAGCATCCCGCGACTGGAGCTCAGCATCCCGCGACTGGAGCTCAGCATCCCGCGACTGGAGCTCAGCATCCCGCGACTGGAGCTCAGCATCCCGCGACTGGAGCTCAGCATCCCGCGACTGGAGCTCAGCATCCCGCGACTGGAGCTCAGCATCCCGCGACTGGAGCTCAGCATCCCGCGACTGGACCTCAGCATCCCGCGACTGGAGCTCAGCATCCCGCGACTGGAGCTCAGCATCCCGCGACTGGAGCTCAGCATCCCGCGACTGGAGCTCAGCATCCCGCGACTGGAGCTCAGCATCCCGCGACTGGAGCTCAGCATCCCGCGACTGGAGCTCAGCATCCCGCGACTGGAGCTCAGCATCCCGCGACTGGAGCTCAGCATCCCGCGACTGGAGCTGCAAGCTGCCGTGATGGCCGTGCGGATCGCGGAGCTCGTGCGGCGAGAGCACGACATGCCGACTGACTCGTGCCACTTCTGGTCAGACTCCCAAACTGTCCTGCAGTGGATAAAGAGTGAGAGCCGAGTCTTCAAAACGTTCGTCGCAAACCGCATCGCCCAAATCCAAGACGCATCGGATCTACAAGCATGGCACCACTGCCCGGGAGTCATCAACCAGGCAGACGTGTGTTCGCGGGGCTGCGAAATATCGGCCCTGCTGGCAGACGCCAGCTGGCGGAACGGCCCGCCGCTCCTCAGCCGCCCGCCCAGCGAGTGGCCGGCCGACACGACCGCCGGCCACAAAGCCGGGACAAACACGACTGACCTTGAACTGCGCGCAGCCGTCAGAGTCGGCGCCACCACCACGGAGGGACATCTGATGGCACCGGCGAAGTTCTCATCATGGATGAGACTGCTCCGCACCACAGCCTGGATGCTGCGCTTCGGAAGGAACTGCCGGACGCCACCGAATGACCGAAACACAGGACCGCTCACAGCCGCTGAGCTCGGCGCGGCAGAGACCCTGTGTGTTCAGGAAACACAACGAGAGGCGTTCCCCGCCGAGCTGGCGGCACTAAAAGCGGGCCGGCAGCTGGCGAGCGGCAGCCGGATCCTCGCGCTCCGTCCGTTTCTGGACAGTAGCGGCGTCATCAGAGTCGGCGGCCGTCTCGACCACGCCGCCTCTCTGCCGTACACAGCTCGACACCAAGCCATCCTACCGTCACAGCTCGACACCACGCCGAATCTCACAGCTCGACACCAAGCAATCCTACCGTCACAGCTCGACACCACGCCGAATCTCTGCCGTACACAGCTCGACACCAAGCAATCCTACCGTCACAGCTCGACACCACGCCGAATCTCACAGCTCGACACCAAGCAATCCTACCGTCACAGCTCGACACCACGCCGAATCTCACAGCTCGACACCAAGCAATCCTACCGTCACAGCTCGACACCACGCCGAATCTCACAGCTCGACACCAAGCCATCCTACCGTCACAGCTCGACACCACGCCGAATCTCTGCCGTACACAGCTCGACACCACGCCGAATCTCTGCCGTACACAGCTCGACACCGCGCCGCCTCTCTGCCGTACACAGCTCGACACCAAGCCATCCTACCGCCACAGCTCGACACCACGCCGAATCTCTGCCGTACACAGCTCGACACCACGCCGAATCTCTGCCGTACACAGCTCGACACCGCGCCGCCTCTCTGCCGTACACAGCTCGACACCAAGCCATCCTACCGCCACAGCTCGACACCACGCCGCCTCTCTGCCGTACACAGCTCGACACCAAGCAATCCTACCGCCACAGCTCGACACCAAGCAATCCTACTGCCACAGCTCGACACCAAGCAATCCTACCGCCACAGCTCGACACCACGCCGAATCTCTGCCGTACACAGCTCGACACCAAGCCATCCTACCGTCACAGCTCGACACCACGCCGAATCTCTGCCGTACACAGCTCGACACCACGCCGAATCTCTGCCGTACACAGCTCGACACCGCGCCGCCTCTCTGCCGTACACAGCTCGACACCAAGCCATCCTACCGCCACAGCTCGACACCAAGCAATCCTACCGCCACAGCTCGACACCACGCCGCCTCTCTGCCGTACACAGCTCGACACCAAGCAATCCTAACGTCACAGCTCGACACCAAGCCATCCTACCGCCACAGCTCGACACCACGCCGAATCTCACAGCTCGACACCAAGCAATCCTACCGTCACAGCTCGACACCACGCCGAATCTCACAGCTCGACACCAAGCAATCCTACCGTCACAGCTCGACACCACGCCGAATCTCACAGCTCGACACCAAGCAATCCTACCGTCACAGCTCGACACCACGCCGAATCTCACAGCTCGACACCAAGCAATCCTACCGTCACAGCTCGACACCACGCCGAATCTCACAGCTCGACACCAAGCAATCCTACCGCCACAGCTCGACACCACGCCAAACCTCTGCCGTACACAGCTCGACACCAAGCAATCCTACCGCCACAGCTCGACACCACGCCGAATCTCTGCCGTACACAGCTCGACACCAAGCAATCCTACCGTCACAGCTCGACACCACGCCAAACCTCTGCCGTACACAGCTCGACACCAAGCAATCCTACCGTCACAGCTCGACACCACGCCGCCTCTCTGCCGTACACAGCTCGACAACAAGCAATCCTACCGTCACAGCTCGACACCACGCCGCCTCTCTGCCGTACACAGCTCGACACCAAGCAATCCTACCGTCACAGCTCGACACCACGCCGAATCTCTGCCGTACACAGCTCGACACCACGCCGAATCTCACAGCTCGACACCAAGCCATCCTACCGCCACAGCTCGACACCACGCCGAATCTCTGCCGTACACAGCTCGACACCAAGCCATACTACCGTCACAGCTCGACACCACGCCGAATCTCTGCCGTACACAGCTCGACACCAAGCAATCCTACCGTCACAGCTCGACACCAAGCAATCCTACTGCCACAGCTCGACACCACGCCAAACCTCTGCCGTACACAGCTCGACACCAAGCAATCCTACCGCCACAGCTCGACACCACGCCGAATCTCTGCCGTACACAGCTCGACACCAAGCAATCCTACCGCCACAGCTCGACACCACGCCGAATCTCTGCCGTACACAGCTCGACACCAAGCAATCCTACCGTCACAGCTCGACACCAAGCAATCCTACCGCCACAGCTCGACACCACGCCGAAACTCTGCCGTACACAGCTCGACACCAAGCAATCCTACCGTCACAGCTCGACACCACGCCGAATCTCTGCCGTACACAGCTCGACACCAGACCATCCTACCGTCACAGCTCGACACCACGCCGAATCTCTGCCGTACACAGCTCGACACCAAGCAATCCTACCGTCACAGCTCGACACCACGCCGAATCTCTGCCGTACACAGCTCGACACCAAGCCATCCTACCGCCACAGCTCGACACCAAGCCATCCTACCGTCACAGCTCGACACCACGCCGAATCTCTGCCGTACACAGCTCGACACCAAGCCATCCTACCGTCACAGCTCGACACCACGCCGAATCTCTGCCGTACACAGCTCGACACCAAGCCATCCTACCGCCACAGCTCGACACCACGCCGCCTCTCTGCCGTACACAGCTCGACACCAAGCAATCCTACCGCCACAGCTCGACACCACGCCGCCTCTCTGCCGTACACAGCTCGACACCAAGCAATCCTACCGTCACAGCTCGACACCAAGCAATCCTACTGCCACAGCTCGACACCACGCCAAACCTCTGCCGTACACAGCTCGACACCAAGCCATCCTACCGCCACAGCTCGACACCACGCCGAATCTCTGCCGTACACAGCTCGACACCAAGCCATCCTACCGTCACAGCTCGACACCACGCCGAATCTCTGCCGTACACAGCTCGACACCAAGCAATCCTACCGTCACAGCTCGACACCACGCCGAATCTCACAGCTCGACACCAAGCAATCCTACCGTCACAGCTCGACACCACGCCGAATCTCTGCCGTACACAGCTCGACACCAAGCAATCCTACCGCCACAGCTCGACACCACGCCGCCTCTCTGCCGTACACAGCTCGACACCAAGCAATCTTACCGTCACAGCTCGACACCACGCCAAACCTCTGCCGTACACAGCTCGACACCAAGCCATCCTACCGCCACAGCTCGACACCACGCCGCCTTTCTGCCGTACACAGCTCGACACCAAGCCATCCTACCGCCACAGCTCGACACCACGCCGCCTCTCTGCCGTACACAGCTCGACACCAAGCCATCCTACCGTCACAGCTCGACACCACGCCGAATCTCTGCCGTACACAGCTCGACACCAAGCCATCCTACCGTCACAGCTCGACACCACGCCGAATCTCTGCCGTACACAGCTCGACACCAAGCCATCCTACCGCCACAGCTCGACACCACGCCGCCTCTCTGCCGTACACAGCTCGACAACAAGCAATCCTACCGTCACAGCTCGACACCACGCCGAATCTCTGCCGTACACAGCTCGACACCAAGCAATCCTACCGCCACAGCTCGACACCACGCCGAATCTCACAGCTCGACACCAAGCCATCCTACCGTCACAGCTCGACACCACGCCGAATCTCTGCCGTACACAGCTCGACACCAAGCAATCCTACCGTCACAGCTCGACACCACGCCGAATCTCACAGCTCGACACCAAGCCATCCTACCGTCACAGCTCGACACCACGCCGAATCTCACAGCTCGACACCAAGCCATCCTACCGCCACAGCTCGACACCACGCCAAACCTCTGCCGTACACAGCTCGACACCAAGCCATCCTAACGTCACAGCTCGACACCACGCCGAATCTCTGCCGTACACAGCTCGACACCAAGCAATCCTACCGTCACAGCTCGACACCACGCCGAATCTCTGCCGTACACAGCTCGACACCAAGCAATCCTACCGCCACAGCTCGACACCACGCCGCCTCTCTGCCGTACACAGCTCGACACCAAGCCATCCTACCGTCACAGCTCGACACCACGCCGAATCTCTGCCGTACACAGCTCGACACCAAGCAATCCTACCGCCACAGCTCGACACCACGCCGCCTCTCTGCCGTACACAGCTCGACACCAAGCAATCCTACCGTCACAGCTCGACACCAAGCAATCCTACTGCCACAGCTCGACACCACGCCAAACCTCTGCCGTACACAGCTCGACACCAAGCCATCCTACCGCCACAGCTCGACACCACGCCGAATCTCTGCCGTACACAGCTCGACACCAAGCCATCCTACCGTCACAGCTCGACACCACGCCGAATCTCTGCCGTACACAGCTCGACACCAAGCAATCCTACCGTCACAGCTCGACACCACGCCGAATCTCACAGCTCGACACCAAGCAATCCTACCGTCACAGCTCGACACCACGCCGAATCTCTGCCGTACACAGCTCGACACCAAGCAATCCTACCGCCACAGCTCGACACCACGCCGCCTCTCTGCCGTACACAGCTCGACACCAAGCAATCTTACCGTCACAGCTCGACACCACGCCAAACCTCTGCCGTACACAGCTCGACACCAAGCCATCCTACCGCCACAGCTCGACACCACGCCGCCTTTCTGCCGTACACAGCTCGACACCAAGCAATCCTACCGTCACAGCTCGACACCACGCCAAACCTCTGCCGTACACAGCTCGACACCACGCCGAATCTCTGCCGTACACAGCTCGACACCAAGCCATCCTACCGCCACAGCTCGACACCACGCCGCCTCTCTGCCGTACACAGCTCGACACCAAGCCATCCTACCGTCACAGCTCGACACCACGCCGAATCTCACAGCTCGACACCAAGCAATCCTACTGCCACAGCTCGACACCAAGCAATCCTACCGCCACAGCTCGACACCACGCCGAATCTCTGCCGTACACAGCTCGACACCAAGCAATCCTAACGTCACAGCTCGACACCACGCCGAATCTCTGCCGTACACAGCTCGACACCAAGCCATCCTACCGTCACAGCTCGACACCACGCCGAATCTCTGCCGTACACAGCTCGACACCAAGCAATCCTACCGTCACAGCTCGACACCACGCCGAATCTCTGCCGTACACAGCTCGACACCAAGCAATCCTACCGTCACAGCTCGACACCAAGCAATCCTACTGCCACAGCTCGACACCACGCCAAACCTCTGCCGTACACAGCTCGACACCAAGCAATCCTAACGTCACAGCTCGACACCAAGCCATCCTACCGCCACAGCTCGACACCACGCCAAACCTCTGCCGTACACAGCTCGACACTAAGCAATCCTACCGTCACAGCTCGACACCAAGCAATCCTACCGTCACGACACGACGTCACGCGGCTCATAATCACCGACTGCCACCGTCATCTGGCGCACGCCGGCACAGAACATGTGCTGAGCCGCCTGAGGCAGACGTACTGGATCCTGCGCGGCAAAGCTGCCGTAAAGGCGCACGCCTTCGCCTGTCCGACCTTCAGACGGCGCCGCGCTGTACCACAGCCTCCGGTCATGGCCGACCTGCCGGAGGCCCGAGTGACGGCACACAGCCCCCCCGTTCACGCGGGTCGGAGTGGACTACTTCGGCCCTATTATGGTGACCAAGTTCCGCCGGCATGAAAAGCGGTACGGGTGCCTGTTCACGTGCATGGCCACCAGACAGCGCATCTAGAGATCGCCCACTCACTGGACACAGACTCCATCATGTGCCTGAGGCGAATGATCGCGAGACACGGCGAACCGAAAATGGTCATCTCCGACAATGGCACGAACCTGCGCGGCGGGGAAAGAGCTCCGGGACTCGATACGTCGTTGGAACCAGCAGCAGATCGCCGATGCCCTGTCACAGCGCGGCATCGAGTGGCGGTTCAGCCCGCCGGCGTCACCTCACTTCGGCGGTGTGTGGGAACGCCTCGTCCGGTCCGTGAAAAGTGCTCTGCGGTCTGTCGTGGGCCGGCAGGTGCTCAGAGATGAACCGCTATCAACATTCATGGCCGAGGTGGAAGCGCTGCTGAACAGTCGCCCGCTGACACACGTCAGCAGTGATCCAGACGACGATAACTCCGGGCTGGGGGCGGGGCGGGGGGGGGGATAACTGGGGGCGATAACTCCGAACCATCTGCTCCTGGGGCGACCCAGCCGAGGTGGAAGTGCTGTTGAACAGTCGCCCGCTGACACACGTCAGCAGTGATCCAGACGACGATAACTCCGGGCTGGGGGCGGGGGGGGATAACTGGGGGCGATAACTCCGAACCATCATCTGCTCCTGGGGCGACCCAGCCGAGGTGGAAGCGCTGCTGAACAGTCGCCCGCTGACACACGTCAGCAGTGATCCAGACGACGATAACTCCGGGCTGGGGGCGGGGCGGGGGGGGATAACTGGGGGCGATAACTCCGAACCATCTGCTCCTGGGGCGACCCAGCCGAGGTGGAAGCGCTGCTGAACAGTCGCCCGCTGACACACGTCAGCAGTGATCCAGACGACGATAACTCCGGGCTGGGGGCGGGGGGGGGATAACTGGGGGGGATAACTGGGGGCGATAACTCCGAACCATCTGCTCCTGGGGCGACCCAGCCCTAACCTGCCGCGACGGGTGTGTTCAGCGAGGCTGACCTGTCGTCCAGGAAGCGATGGCGGCACGGCCAGCGACTCACTGAGAAAAAAAAATGAATTTGGATCATCAAGAATATCCTATAATAGCATGATCCAGAAGTAATTGGACTAATATCATGCATATCCTTGAAATAGGAAGCATTTCAATATTTCCCATTTACTTATTATGGGGAGGTCACGAAATTGACCTGACCTTAGGTCACCGATATAAAAATTCCGAGATTTACGAATTGTAAGTACGTATGCCCTCTTGACACCCTGTAAGTTTCAAACTGATCCGTGAGAAACTCTAGCTTTGGCAAAACTGCAAACGTTTTTGGAGGTGGGGTCACTTGACCTGGTCTGGTGACCTGACCTGAGATGACCCGAGGTTCATTTTTTTCAAAGTGTGCGCAATTGATGTCCTAACAGGTGTGCCAAAACTCGGCGGCACTGCGCGCCGCCGTTTTTTGCTATCTGCGAAAAACCTGAAGGGGGGGGGGGCGGAAATCAATGCAGTGCGCGGGTTAAGATACTATCATTTCCGTTCTTTTGACGTTTTGTATTTGCTATTTGCATCAAAACTCGATTTTCTACGATTAAAAAATATATATTGGACCTGTCCCCCGCCCCTTATCAAAAATTGGTGGCGCCGCCCCTGTCCCAGATGATAGACAGGGTCCACATCTAACGATTTGACCTCCAACTGGAGGTCAAATTATAGGTGAAAGGACGGGGTCAGGCCACGGTCACGGACGTTAGATGTGGACCCTGTTTATCATCTGAGACCACTTTGGAAAGGATCCCGCCATAAATTCGGGACGTTATGCGGTATCCCGTCCTTTGACCTCGAATTTGACCTCCAAGATCAAAGGGTCAGGTCACGGTGACGGACGTTAGATATGGACCCTCTCTATCATCTGGGACCATTTTAGAAACGTTCCGGCGATAAATTTGGGACGTTATCCGGTACCCCGTCCTTTGACTTCGAATTTGACCTACAAGGTCAAAGGTCACGAGTCAGGTCACAGTGATGGACGTTATAAATGGACCATGTCTATCATCTGAGACCACTTTGGAAAAGATCCGGCAATAAATTCGGGACGTTGTGCGGTACCCCGTCATTTGACATTGAATTTGACCTTGAAGATGACCTTGAACAGAAAAATCATATTCGTGATCAGCGTACCATACTTGACATTGGATCTAGGTTTGGGCCAAGACTGAATCCGTCGCTGAATAAGTCGCTAACTTCACGGACGTCCAACAGTTCTGGTTTACGCGTCAGCAGATTTGAATATCTCCGGAACGGAGGATCGTAGGCGTAAAGTTCGCAGTGGTAGTAGCAATGCTTGGTTTAAATGGCTGTTTCCACCACGGCTATGGGGTATTTTACAGGGCTAAATATCCCACGAAATACCCTACGGCGTAAATCAGCTGTCCGATGTATATACGCGACGGTGACGCCAGCCCAAGGCTGTATAAACCCGCCAGCCCCAGTTACCCAAAATTATTTATAGGTTCCCGTAGCATACTGCTGCTGGGGATAACCGGCCCCATCTCAGTCCGAGCTTTTTGTTCTGAGGGTGAAAACGCCTCATCTGAGAGGGGAAACGCCTCACCTGAGAGGGGAAAACGCCTCACCTGAGATGGGAAACCCCTCACCTGAGGGGAAAAGCGTCACCTGAGAGGGGAAACGCCTCACCTGAGGGGAAACGCCTCACCTGAGAGGGGAAACGCCTCACCTGAGAGGGGAAACGCCTCACCTGAGAGGGGAAACGCCTTACCTGAGAGGGGAAACGCCTCACCTGAGATGGAAAACGCCTCACCTGAGACTTGAGAGGGGAAACGCCTCACCTGAGATGGAAAACGCCTCACCTGAGACTTGAGAGGGGGAACGCCTCACCTGAGACTTGAGAGGGGAAACGCCTCACCTGAGAGGGGAACGCGCGGAGATCAGACGGCTTTCCGATCCTTGTCACTATCTCGATGGCGTCTGTCCTCGCTCGTTCTCGATCAATAGCGTCTGTCCACGGCACAGACACACACTCTCCAGCAGATGCAGCATCCCATGATGCTGAAAACGCCACCGCTACACAGCGCTCATGGGCCCCCACACAGACTCCTCGCTGCCAAACACTGCCTTCCGCGCGACGCGCCTGCCCAGCCGCAGCTGCTCCCAGACGTTGTCTGCCCGTCTGCCCCTCCCCCTCCCTTTCCTTTCCCGGAGGCAGCGGCGGCAATCAGCTGGCGTCTGGCTGGCAGACCGCCAAGTCACGTGACCCACCGGATACTGCGCACATTGGTCCAAAACACCTCGTTGGTTGCCAAAATAGGCGCAGCACAAAGAAATGTCGTGGAACACTGGCGACCCAGACCATGGGCCGATACAGGGGGCGGGGGGGGGGGCGTCCCCCCGCGCCCCCCTCCGCGCCGAAGGCGCGGAACCGACCGAGGACCGCTCAGGTTGACTGTGGGCCCATCAGGCCGACAAATATTTCAAATTCGGGGCGACGGAGGAACCAAAGGCCCCTCAGACGGAACAGAACAGGAACATAACAATCAGGACCCTTTGTCAGCCCACAGGCTGACAAAGGGTCTCCTCATCCTGACAAAGGGCTCCCTCAGACCTAGACCCCAGCCCCTCAGACCGAGTGATGGCCCTGAAGCCGACCCTTTGTGAATTTATACGCACGCCACTGAGTGTCACTGATGGGAGACAAGAAGAACAATAGTTTCTGTGATGCTATTCCTTCAATTGAGGTAGAATGAGTTTATCACTCCGGACGAGGCAGAGGCTGCCCTAAATGACTTTCTCGCTAGAAAAAGTTGTATGCCGAGACGGGGAAGCTCCTGGACTTACGGCGAACGGTCTATCCTCGTGCTGTCAGCTAAAACTGAGCGCATATTTGTATTTGGTTCAAACCTTACGTTTGAATGCGTTTCGCGCCGACACGATGATGTCGGCGCCCTTCGCTAAGCAGAGCTGTTTGCATGGACCATATCCGATCGCGCAATATTTGCTGACAGGCGGAATTTAAAGTCGAAGGATTTACGTGTCACAAACTTCGGCACGGACCTCCCCGCGCATTGACTTCATCTTACTCAGGCCGCTGCCATCGACGCAGGTCATCCCAGTCAAGGGTAAATAGGACGAGTTAGCACGAGTCGCGACGCCAGCCCCATGCATCAACTCGAACATCTCTCCCTGCCAACTCTTCTTGGTGAAAGAAGAAGTCAGGCGGGCGCGATTGTCAAATGCGCTAAGGGGAAGGACTTCAACAAGCACCGCAACGGCGTGGCTACAATGGAATTTGGACGAGAGGCGCCTCTTCGTCCGTGGAAGATGGAAGCGTCGGCATCTGATGGAAGTGGTAGACAATAATGTCTACTACTTCCATGAGAGATAGATTCAGGCAGATATAGAGCTAGGTAGATGTCGACAGGTCAGCGAGGAGAGAGAGAGAGAGGGGGGGATTTTGGCATTTAGTCAGGTCAGAGAGGAGAGAGGGGGGGTATTATTTCGGCAGGCCAGAGAGAGGTGAGTGCCTACCCGTGACAGAATTAGTCACATCCATGATCGCACTCGAATATGCGTGCTACTGACGAAAATGCGTGCTACTGACGGACGGCATACCTACATGTGAGAGTGCTATACAAATAAATTCAGTATCATTAAACAAATACATCTATAATTTGCTTTTTCGAAGTGACAAACTGCAAATGTGTGAGCGTAAGATAATTTGTATTTAAAAAATGCAGGAAAATGTATGTTATTAATTAGCATTAACGTCCCTCTTGACCATGGGGCGAAAATACATAAAAATTTGACGGCGAAAATATCGCCCCCTGGGTCAGCCGCCCACCCTATTGGGAAAAATCCTAGATCCGCCCCCTGTGCATGTTTGAAGAAACGGCGCCCCAATTTCCGGAAAAAATGCGCCCCTGTTCCCCGGGAAAAAAATGCGCCCCTATGCCCTGCCCCCCCCCCCCCCCCCCCCCCCCCCCCCCCCCCCTTGAAAAAAAAATCCTGATCCGCCCCTGCCCAGACGGCCATAAAGGCATGTTATAACCGGTGGTCCGGCGTTATGGGATCGTGATAGCCAAAAACGTCAATTTGGGGAATGTATTCAAATCATTTGGAAGATCCCTTTCCCAAATATCAGTGCGTCTTATTGATTTGTTTCCCCTAACAGCTATATGAGTCACTTTCGCCCTTATCCTTAGGTACTGTCAGCTTGTTCATTCGTTGTATATTATTTAGTCTGACAAGTGAAAACTGATCCAATGAACTTGCAACTTTGCGAGATGAAAGACCCATCATCCCATTATCCGAAATGGTTTTTTTAAAAATCCGCTAAATGATTGGATATTCCCAAATTCTTACCTGGATGTAACTGAAGAAAAAAAATATAAGAAAACTCAGCGCTGTAACGTACCTGAAAGTCAAGTCATGCCTTTATAAGGTTCGCAGTTCGGTTTTAACTTAAATATACCTAAAATGTGATCAATGGTAAATCAATTCGACATTTTATATTATTTTATTTTATATAATATTCTTTTAAGTTGTTTTACTTTATTATTGTATATAAGTTATCAATTAATGTAAGTTATTAAATAATATAATGAATTGTATATAAGTTGATCGCACCGACGGGGGGTCGGGATCCGACCAGCCCGTGAGGTTTTTCGTAAATAGCAGAAAAACGGCGGTGCGCGCAAAGCTGTTTGGGCATCAATTACCCACATTGTGTACGTTTTTTAACCTCGAGTCATCTCAGGTCAGATGAACAGATCACGTCAAGTGACTCCACCTCTAAACAAGTTTTTGAAAGTTCGTGGTCGTGCCAAAGCTACAGTGTTTGACCGAGCGGTTTGAAACTCACCGGATTTAATTAAGTCTTAAGTGCATACATAATTAGTATATCTCGGATTGTGTATTTCGGTGACCTAAAGTCAGGTCAATTTCGTGGCCTCCCATTATAAGTCAATATGAAAAATGAAAACGCGTATAAATCCATAGGAAATGGCTAAATTTGACCAGCTTTCACCAGATCCACCATTCATGTGCCAAATAAAAAGACACATGACCCATTTTTATTATTTGACCTCTACGCGGTCAACTCAGGTGACCCCAAGGTCACGTGTGTTTTGTCTTCGATAACTCTTTACCAAATCAAGGTAGAGCAATGCAGTTTTCAACGTTGTGTTTGGCTCGTCGAGACGCATCGACTGATATACAATTTGACTTTGAAAAAAATGCCCTGATCTTGACCTGACCAGATATGTGCTCGGATCCCAGAAACAGATCCCGGGATCTGATCTCTGGGATATGGATCCCGGACAATGGCGGCGCCACCATAGGAACTGCCACCCCAGCCGTGATACTGGGGTGGCATTGCCACCCCTAACATTTAGGCCACCGTAAAAAAAAATCCGGTACTGTTTTGCCAAAATTGTGGATTTCGACCGCTGTGAACATATATGGAACAGTTCCCTTCGTCGACCAATGCAAGTTTTAGTCACGTTAGTCTATATTGATATTAAAACTATTATATCTAGTCATGACCATAATATTCGCCGATTTGACCGAAACTTTCGTTCTGTATCGGGTAATCTAAATTAGCTTATCTAACCGAGAGCACGACAATGCAACAGCTGTGCCGGCGCCACTGGGCGGGGCAGGACAGGGTGGCGGCAACGGGCAGAGCAGGGCCAAACAGAAGAGTCCTTCATGAGACACATGTTCAGCCCCCATCCCGTCCCAGCCCATTCAGCCAGACCCAAACCCGTTCCAATCCAAATTCCTAATTGATGGGGCTCCCATTCCCACCCGTTTCAGCATATTTCACTTTTTGTGGTGCTAAAAAAAATATATAGTCTGTCCCAAACCCGTTCCAACCCGTTACATTTCCAAAAATGGTCCCATTTCCACCCATTTCCATCACGTTCCATGGGTTCCCTGGGGATTCCCATTCCATGAAGGGCTCTACCAAGCAGGGCGGGGAAGGGTAGGGCGGGACAGGACAGGGAGGGACAGACCAGGACGGGACAGAGGCGGGGCAGAGCCGGGGCAGAAGCAAGACAGGGCAGGACATGGCAGGATGATATGGCGGGACAGGGCAAGACAGGACAGGGCAAGATAGGGCAAGACAGGGCAGAGCAAGGCAAGGCAGGGCAAAGCAAGACAGAGGTTGAACAGGGCAAGACAGATGGTGGAGCAGGGCAGGGCAGAGGTAGGGCACCACAGGGCAGAGGCGGGAAGGGCAGGGCAGACGCGTAATATTGTTAAAAAAATAGAATTAATGTTAACCCGTGCACAGCCGGGGCTCGCGCCAACCACAGACTGCCGGGAGGGGGCGGATAGTCGCCCCCCCCCCCCCCCCCCCTCCCTAAAATCTCAAAAACACATGGTGTCTCGATAAGCGGAAAACGACGTTAGATAACTCTATAGACAAGCTCTATCGAAAGTATACCGGCCATTGTTTAGGCCGGTCAATATTGAGGTCCATGAGTTCATCAAAAGTCAAATTTCGCCTATATATGGGTGTCCTTAATACAACCGTATATATCTCGATAACTCAAAGAGTTAGCGACACATGTCATGTGTCGCTACACACGTGTGTATAATTTCGTCTAATCATACGGTGCCGAGGAATTCTGTAAGACGAAACGCGTCCACTGGGTGGTGTGTTTGCTGTCCCTATGTCTGTATATGTCATAATTGTCTTGACATTATAAACTTGCATGTTTATACCAATTACGAAATAATAACGAAATAATTATACTTTTTTCGGTACCTTATCTCTACCCACCGCAACATTCAAACAGTGTCTTACATATGTGTGTTGCGGGTTCCTGTTCCTGCCTTTCAGGTAGCATCGCCGTATCTCATACCACTCCAGTTTGATAACGAACCTCTGTATTGTTCCAACTGCTTTCACATGACCAGACTTGTCAATGATCCATATGTGTCATGAGTGATTCACAGTGATTCACGGACCATAATGAATGATTCAATCATGATTAAATCACTCAACATTAACGCTGGTGAGTCGATTCACAGTGATTCACGGACCATAATGAATGATTCAATCATGATTCAATCACTCAACATTAACGCTGGTGAGTTGATTCACAGTGATTCACAGACCATAATGAATGATTCAATCATGATTCAATCACTCAACATTAACGCTGGTGAGTTGATTCACAGTGACTCACGGCTAATATGAGTGGCTCATGAATGATTAATTCACAATGACTCGCAATGTGTATGTGAATCGCTGAATCAATGCATACTTAATTAATATTAACTAAATAATAATATTAATAATAGTTTATTTTGCACCCTCATGGGTCTATATAATTTAATGAGGAGATGTATACAAATAAAACAATGCATACACATACACACACATGCCGATACACATCAGTGAAACATGTTAACACAAACTAATTTGTTGGCTAATCAGCTGTGCAGCAGCAGTCGTTTGACATCGCTCTGATTGCGATTATTGATGCAGTAAATAAATTATGCAATAAATGTAATGTATCAGACATGATAGTTTTATTCGCAATCAATGACAACATTCAGAGCAAGTTCCTAAAGAAACATGTTTCTTTAGGAACTTGCTCTTAATGGTGTCATTGATTGCGAATAAAACTATGCAATAAATGGAACTGACAAGTAACCTTATTATGTGCTGTAGCTTGTAACCCTATTGATGTGCTGTATGAATGAATGATACCCTGTGGAAATGGACATAATGTCCAGAATAAAAGTATATCTAGCTATCTATCTATTATTAGTCAGGCATTATGATATGAATCTTAGGCATGTGCTGAAAAGGCTGGAACACCTAAGTAGGAAGCATGTACCTAACATACCCATGCGAGAAAACAAAACAATAAGAAATACTAATAAACTTGAATAGCCTGGCAGCTATTTTCAGTCCCGATTCCAGACTCCCGAGTCCACCTACACCACAATGAATATTCCCACTCACAGGGTATCAGTATGTATAACTTAGAAGTCGGCGAGATATAATTAACAGGATATAACTTATAAAAGACCTTGGAATAGCTCATAATAAACACTGGGTGCTTACTGTTTAGAGGCGTGATTTTATCAAGGCCTTATCAATTGCATATGATCCTACCATCCCGAGAGTAAATTAAAAGGGCAGATCAAATGACGCCATCAGTAATCACTAACCAAATCGATATGCTTGATTGTTTATTAATTAAAAATTATCCATACCTTTCTTGATAACTGACTGAATTGCTGCTTAAAAATACCTAATATTTAAATAAAAATAAATAAAAATATAAATAAAACATTTAAACTATGCCAGACAGCTCTCATGAATATTTGCAGTT
This sequence comes from Chirona hameri, assembly GCA_036785665.1. Taxonomy (NCBI): domain Eukaryota; kingdom Metazoa; phylum Arthropoda; class Thecostraca; order Balanomorpha; family Balanidae; genus Chirona; species Chirona hameri. The sequence continues at coordinate 101,793 of JAXIVJ010001317.1, read as the reverse complement.
ATTAAAAAACCCTGTAGAAATTTCAATGACGTCATCGAATCATAAAAGTAGGCGGTTAGTTATTATAAAGTTCAGTGGGTTATTGGGCCGTGGGCTAAAGTGGTGCGACGACAAAGATGCCATCATAGATGAGCCCCATAACTCTATAATATGCTGAAATAGGACAGTGGTGAGATTATACAATCATATTTATAATATTTATTATAATAGCAAATTTCAAGTTCCAAAACATTAATACTTGACGTTTCGCTTTTTAAGCGAATAGAACATTTATTTAAATTTTAAAAAAAATTATCAAGCATGATGTGAAATAAATTGCGCCGCAGATGAGACAGTGATATTTGGGCGAAAGCTTGCAAATGTTTCTTTATGATTTAGTTTTGGATATGGTATAGCCCCTAGGATTTAGGAAAAAGTGGGTACGTTTTGAGGATTTTTCGTGTGAAAAAGGTGTGCGTGTACTGTGTGGTTTATGAACTAAAGTATGAGTATATGTACCTTATCTAAGTACTTAGTAGTACTGTGCCAGAAACCCTATCAGTACCAAGGTACCTAGTTAGGTTAGGGCTGATTGAACAATGGCTTTTGCCCACTGGAGTTGGACACAAAGCCTCGCTTTCTTCACGCACCGGATTTGGGCCACTTTATTTTGCAACCACACGATTGCGATTTTTTTCCCCATTTTTTTTTTTAGGTTTTCGACCTTTTGGGATATCGAAAAAGGAAAGATGTCAGCTTGCAGTTTGTATTGTTCCGACATTGCCTTACACTGATAAAACTATGTCAATTGTCAGCTGTACCCAGGGGCGTCGCCGATAATTTTTGAGTGGGGGGTCGGCTGAAATGACGACAAAAAAATGTACCCCAATTTGTTATGCGTGTATTTAAGCCTTTGCAACATTTCTAATGTGGATTTGCATGTTATAGTAGGTACTTGTTATTTAGCGCCGCGAAGCGGCGCGATTTTTTTTTGCTCGGGTTTGCCTGATAAAACCCAGAAACATAGGCATTTTTAGCTTCTTAGCCTTGTAGAGGATAATAAGCTAAACATGTTATTCATTCAATTCAGCGTTACGACGAAACGAAGACGATGACGATGGCTTCGTTATGACGATGGCCACTGATGTGACGCCGCGAAGCGGCGTGAACATTTTAATTTTTGGTCGTGGAAAACGCATTTTTAATATTGGAACCAGACCGTGAGTGGAGCCAAGCCTCAGGTAACCCCTTTTCCTGGTTGTACATCTCGGTATGATGCAAAATGTTGAAATGAAGGTAGTTTTTCATATACATTAGCCTCGGATAGTAAATCACGATGGCCGGTGGCAGTCTGCGCTCAATAGTACATATGATAATAATAACTGTAGTCTGTATACATACCTATGTACCGAACTGTAACAAACAACTGGTAACGGTGCAAATGGTTTCAAAGTAGCAAGAGGCAGACCGACATTTCCGCGCATAAATGGTCCCTGTGGATCTGGAGGAGCCTGGGGGAGATGGCTTGGGGAGATAGTCCTGGCCTGGTCCCCACTATTAGCTCTTCGGGCCAACAAGTTGGGCACCGCTGGAACAGCTTCCGGTTGCCGAAGTCCGCGTCTTTGCGTTCGCGTCGCCTTTTTCGGAACTCGGCAGACAAGCTAAACATGTAGCCCGCTTTAAAGATAATATTTTATGAAGAGAGTTGGCCCTGGGGCCAGCAATTACCGCCAAGGAGAGCCCCTGCAAGACACTTAATGGAATTAATTTGCCAAATTTGTATATGCAATTGCGAAACTTGTGTCATGCCGCGAAGCGGCGCGAAGCGGCGCGAAATTTTTCAGTTTTTGACTGAGGCTAGCTTGATTTTGACTGCTGCAATTTTGGGATGCCCAGTACCGTTCTAAAAACGCAAATATAGCATGCATTAAATTTCACGTCTTGGGGGGGGGGCCAAAACATAGTTTGGCCCCCCTTAAACAGGCTTGGGGGGGCCATGGCCCCGTTCGACCCCCCCCCCCCCCCCCACCCCCCACCCCCCTGGATCCGCCCTTGGTCGTGGGTCTAGTTATTCCTTCGTCGACGACGAAATCATTATTTATGAACGTGTTCATTTTTTTTCTTAAAATTTCACAGAACACGGAATTTTATTGTTTTTTATATGCGTTGAGGCTCATATTACAGTTATTTATATATATTTTGTGTTTTGGGGGGGGCAAAAGACATGTTGGCCCCCTCTTCCAGGCTTTTGGGGGGGCCATGGCCGGATTGCCCCCCCCCCCCCCTGGATCCGCCAGTGGGTTAGGGTGATGATATGATTTTGCGATGGCCTATGACATTTCATTTTCACGCCAGCATCGGACGAAATAACACATTGGCGATAGGAGACGGGAAAATGTATATTATAGAGTGCAGGTTACTGATAGTGCATGGCAGATATATTGCAATCCCAACGGAAAAGACGCAGCCAAAAGCACTACCGTCATTAAGGGTAACTTTAGTCACGGGAAAAATCGTAATTCAAGTTGATATTGTGCACACCGTTTCAAAACAAGCCAGCAGGAGCCGTGTCTCGTGGAGAGCTGAGACGCCCTGATGACGGCGGGGATCTCCCGAGCGTCTCCGGCGGCTAAGGCGTGTCATCTGAAACTCCTGCACCTCGTGCGCACCCTCACCCTCGGCCTCGACCGACCTCGACCTCGACGATGCTGGTTGAAGTAAGAATTCCCATTAAACATGTTTTAATCATAAGTCAGAACACTCCCGTTTGATGATTCCAGGTTGATACACCAATTGGAACTACGATAAATTGTAAGTGAACATCTTCCGAGATCGGTGCTGAGTTACTCGTTCCCGTCCCGACCCGTACACACACGTGCAGATCCCCTTCTGCACCCCGTGTAGATCCCCTTGTGCACCCATTTGGAGCTTTGGCATTGCCGCCGAACCTCATTTTGACGATAGCAATTAACCCTATTTGTAACATGGGGGCGGATTCCGCCTCCCCCCTCATGTTTTTCGCAGATATCTCCAGAACGGCTGGGAGCAGGCCCATGAAATTTTGGGACTTTTCATAGAATTAAATACCGCATTTGGAGTCAAAATTTTGAGTTCTTAACCTGAACAGAGGCGGTTCCAGGGCACAGTTTTGGGTGGGTTCGGAGGCGATATTTGGCGATAATACGGAAATGCGATCTTCACGGTTTCTTCCTAACTGCTTCAAGTATGAAGGAGTTACATCGGTTTACGGTGATTGCAACAAGCGAAAATTAGTTGATGTTAATGCAATATCATAAAAATTGCATGTCAGAGGCGGTTTCAGGGGCTTGAAAGGGGGGGGGGGGGGGTTCCAGGAAGTATTCAATGCTTGGCGGGAAGAAAATAGAGCAATGTAAGGGGTATTTATAGTTATCAAGATGTAAAAATACCTTCTGCTTCCATTATTTGCATAATTTATTACATATAAAGTTTCAGGGGCGTGTTCAGGAACATGAAAAGGGGGGTGACTGGCATGGTAATGACGATATGGCAGCGATAACGGCGCAATAGACGGTTAGCTTATAATTATATATGCACATATGAGGCCAGAAAAGGGAATACAGTCATTTTTATGCAGAGGCGCGCTCAGGAATGGAAGAAAGGGGGTCATATTATTGCAAGGAAACTAAGAGGCATGGGCGTACAATGACATAACATACCGCAGTTTTCGGATGAAACACGCACCACAGGCTACTCTACGAACGATTATAAGATAATAGGCGAGTCCAGGTAGGGCAAAAGGGGGGGGGGGGGGTAAGCAATGCTAATTGAAGTTGTAAGTGAAATAGTCATTGTTGACTAGTTAGTATCATAATAGCGGATAATATACTTATCAAAAGGTCTTGCGCCGCCCCAGTTTGGATCCTGGATACGCCTATGATGAAGTACAACATGCAAAAAGGAACTATCTACGATCAGTAACATATTTATAGTGCTGGGTAGCAACTTGTCTGCGGTTAATATTTTTTCCCAATTTGACCTCCCTTTTTCACTAACCTGGTACCGCCTATGGCAAAAAATATGATTTTTAACTGTTTTGTCTAATGTCACAATCACATACCATTTCATTTATCAAAAAAACACACATCAAAAAATGGTTTTATTACGCATTTACTTCACCCCCATATTGAGTGACCTGCACACGCCTATGATTTTTGAATTTGCAAACGCCACCGTGATATATCAATTTCCAATTCAATCTCTATCGATTCGTATTAGTTGTGTTAAAATCGGTCGATAAACATGAGAGCTATGTTGGATCAAAAATACCACTAAATTTGTAGTTTTTGCCCCCCTGTTGCCCCGCTATCAAAAATATATATTGTGTTATTATTTAGAAATGTAGATCGTGTTGAGTGGAACCAAACACCGTTTCATTTTTGAAAATCAGACGGGTAGATCTCGAGATCTCCGAGGGGCGGAATTCGCCCCCCCCCCCCCCCTGTTACAAATAGGGGTAGCCAGGAGCCTGTTACAAATAGGGTTAAGCGATAGCAATTTGACGAGCAGTAAGGTTCAACTCCAGGAGAAGGCTTGACCTGGCATCCGCCGTCTGATCTTCGAGCTATGTCTCCGAAGTCCGAATGTATGCAATGCATGCAGTCACTCTTTAATTGCCTGTTAGGTCAATCGTAACAGCACGACTTGCCTGCCACCTCTGTGCGACAGAGCGCACCAAAGTTTCTGCAGCGTCCGCAAGAGTGAAGAGCGAAAAGCCGGTGACCAAGCCGAGAACCCCTCCAATGCTAGCTAGAAGGATGCTGACTGTGAATGAGGCTTGTTCCTTGAACAGATCCGCAGCCATGTCGACTCTCAGAGCCACGCTTGTCATGCAGGATGGATTGACGTAAGAACTGGAGTCGGAATCTGTATCATCTTCGCGCAGGTTGTAAACATCTTGATGACAGGCAGGCAGGCAGTTGCACCCGTGACGTCTACGTCTAGCCCCGTGAACAAGTTATAATGCACTTGGATACCGCAAGGATACTGACATCTCTGAGAAGCCAAGAATTCCGACTTCGTTCTGCGTTTTCGGCGACTGGAGGACCTTAAAGATGACGTCGACGGCCTGGGATTCGTCTGGGAGTGCGTCAGGTTCGCTTGGGGAAGGCTCCAGACGAAGCTTCCTTCAGGCACTGCTCATCAGCATCCACAAGGTGACAGACAAAATAATCGGCTGCCTTTCCGTCTATGAATTTATCACAGCTGCGGGTAGCTGATTGAGTGGACCACGCATCTCGGGCAGGTAGACACCGGCCCAAACCATGTGTGGCAGTCGGCAGCCGGAATGCGCCGCCTGCCGCCGCCACAGGCACTCCTTCAGACACTGGGTCAGCGAGTAGACGGACTCGGTGCGGTAGCGACGATGGCGTTCGTTCGCCAATCCCCGCAGAAGGGCCGTCACCCGCAGACTGGCGGCCTGGCCTCGCCGGAGTTTACGAGACGTGGCCGTCGGCACCGACACCCCCAACCTGAGCGGCGCCTCGAGGTCACCAACGTTCAGCTCGTGTTCACCGTGGACGAACAAGCGGTAGACGATGCCGGACAGACTGGTGAACAGGGGCGCCACCTGCAGATGCAGCTCCAGATCAATGACGTTTGTAGCAAACGCGTTCAAGTACTCACTTGGATGGAAAGTCAGGCAGCGCATAGGTTCAACCTGCTTTGCCTTCGAATGGACAGGCAAGTAGAAGCGCTGTCGCCACGTGCCAAGTTCTCCATCTTCTGGTATATGCTACTCACAAACTGTCTGTCCTGCTTCCGAATCAGTCTGTTCACGCCCAGCTGTGGGTTTCGCACTGCAGGAGCGTGGTCTCGTTGTAGAACTGGACCATGTTCAGCGATATGTCGGCTGCAGCTGGAGCCGTAGCTGTCTCTCAGCAGCAGGTAAGTGTCTCTGAGGGCGCTGCCAGGGCAGAGCGTCAGTCGCGGGGCGGATGCCTGCAGCCGCTCCACGGTCGAGTGGAGCGGCTGAGCGTGGTACTCCAGCACCTGGAAGTTTGAACGTCAGCAGACGCAGGAGGAAACTCAGCAGCGCCACGCGCACCATCCAGCGCAGGAGCGCGGCGGCGCTGACGCGGCAACGAACGACCCTCCCGCGCCGACGACCGGCAGAGCGCCGCTCAGTCTTGTTGGAGCTTCTCATCACGGCACCTGATGGCGGTACCATCTGGGTAGCCAGCAGGATCACTTCTACGACATCTGGCTTACTCCGAGTCTCAGTGCACATAGTTGGTCTCTTCTTGTGATAAAGACCAGTTCTGTTCCCCGATTTAATTAATATATGTCCTCAAAGTAATCCTTCAGTCTCGGGAAGTCAGATTCACAAAATAATCGCACCTCTAGCACTGCACCCACTGCTCGCTTGGCCGTATACCGCTGACGACTGACGACAGCAGGTAGACCACACAGTGCACTGCCCCAGCTATCCATACAGCCTCGTTATGCTGCCTAATGACGTGAAACGCCGCGCTCAATGCCTTACGCCAGCAGAGCTGGGTGTTGATAAATCACCTGCATCCAAAGAACCACCTGGGTCGCATCATTCGATGACTAGTAGATAGCGCCGTGTGCCATTGCAATAGGTAGGCACTCATGTTGCCATGGTGGATTTCTGTACGTTCGTTGGTAACATTGATTATTAAGGGTGCGTTTCCGAGGTCTGCCTATGGTGAACCTATGGCAAGCTTTCCTGGGCTCTCAGCAGTTCTGTTTTCGCTCGACGTCTATGAAATTACAATATGACGGAGTTCAGTACCGGAGCTTTCTGCATGGCAAAGTTTTTCAGCAAAATATGCAACCATTTGCAACATATTGCACGGCAAAGTTTTTTCAGACCAACTTTCGCAGCGTTTTATGGGGCAAACCTTAAGCACTGCGTGCAAAACAGTGCATTTTTCTTGATCAGCTTGCCACATACTTTATTTTTGTACAAGGATTTATCGATATCACCAGTCATTTTCTTTGCAACGTTGCATGAAGTTTGGCTATGAATTACTCTGGCCACAGACAACGGAGCAAACAAACGTTGTATAATGTTTTAGACACATTAGCTCTGTTTCCGAAAATGCTAATGATCAGCGGGAACCATTCCACGTTTTTGACGTATTCCGAAAAATACCTCATGTTGCAACTGTTTTCAGTATCCGCATGTAGATGGCACTAGTATCCGCTTTTTGCGTTTCACCCCCGAATCTGGACTGGGCGCCTGAGCCCTGCCCGATTATGAGAACCGCCCGGTACGAGACCGCTTGGGGTGCGGTGAGGCGTGAGCGGAGGGGAGGGGGGCGAGCGCGGGGAGACGGGTGACAAATGGCCTTACGGTCCCGCCTTCTCCAAGGGCGCGCGCTAAACGTCCGATAGAGCAGAGTGCCTCCGGCTGGTGGCCGCGGATGGCAGTGACTATTTTGACGAGTAAACTTTCCCGCAAGTGAATCTCGGATATTCCGGTAGTCTCCATTATCCCGTTCAGTTCAGGCTGTTCAGTTATTTCCTCCATCCTCTTAATCATCATATTATAATTATTAGAATAACAACATCAATCGAAAGCACCTTCATTTGAGATAAAACACAAAAACACTTATACATACACACAGGGGCGCAGCCAGACCTTCAGAAGGGGGGGGGCAAGCACCTGGGAGAGGCCCCCCACACCCAAAAAATACCCCTGGATATGAAAAACTCTACAGATTTCGGCCACTTTATTTTGTGAGGCCCCCTTTTTAGCATTTTTTCTTCGTCTAATTTTGATGAGCTGGATTGGACCAGGACCCTCAGTAGGCATTGTACTGAGCGCATTACTAATTTGTATTGTTCGTACAGGAGAGAAAACATATCTTAGCCATGACAACAGGTGGGGGGTCGGCTTTGGAGTGTGGGGACGGCTGAAATGACGAAAAAATGTACCCCCATTTTGATACGTGTATTTAAGCCTTTGTAGCATTTTTAATGTGGATTTTCATGTTATAGTAGGTAGGTATGTACTTGTTAGTTAGCGCCGCGAAGCGGCGCGAAATTTTTACGGTTTTGCCTGATAAAACCCAGAAATATAGGCGGTGTGCCTTGTAGAGGATAATAAGCTAAAACTGATATTCATTCAATTCAGCGTTACGACGAACCGATGACGATGACTATGGTTTCGTTATGACGATGACTACCGATGTGACACCGCGAAGCGGCGTGAAAATGTTAATTTTAGGTCCTGGAAAACGAAATATTAATATTGGAACCAGACCGTGAGGTGAGATGGCTTGGGGAGATGGTCCTGGCCTGTTTCGACTATTAGCTCTTCGGTCCAGCAAATTGTGCACCGCTGGAGCAGCTTCCGGGTGCCGATCTCCTCGTCTTTGCGTTCGCGTCGCCTTTTTCGGAACTCGGCAAACTAGCTAAACATGTACACTGCTTGAAACTTAGAAGTGAATACTTTATGAAGGGAATGGGCCCCTGGGGCCAGCAATTACCGCCAAGTAGAGCCTCTGCCAGACACTTAATGCAATTCTTTTTCCCGTTTTCAAAATTTGTATAAGCAATTGCGAAACTTGTGTCATGCCGCGAAGCGGCGCGAAATTTTCCAGTTTTTGACACCTAGATAGCTGGATTTGTACTGCACTGCAAGGCCAATTCTTACGATAAATTGCTATTTTTTCCCTCAAAAAGTGTGTGTGTGTGGGGGGAGGGAGGGGGGGGGGGGGGGGGGGGGTCGGGTCGACCCTCCACCGCCTTCTAAAAGTGGGGGAGTTTGCCCAGACCTCCCCCCGACCCTCCCATCGGCGACGCCCCTGGCTGACAAATATTGCAGCACACACTCCTGAGAGGAAAATTGTTAAATTGTTTTGTACTACCATCACCCCCCCCCCCCACACGAATTCAAAAACGCATCAGACTTATCAAATAACAATTTTGAAACCCAAGAAAACATTGCACCAGGTGGGTCAGAGTACAGCCATTACCGATCATTATAACCGCGCCGACCACGGCTAGCAGGCGCTCCAGCTATAGCAAGCGCTGCAGGCGACGGCTAGCAATCCCTGGGCAGGCTCGAGGGCCCCGTTCACAGACTCAATGGCCCTCTGGATAAGCTTGAGAGGGCCCTGAACAGACTCAATGGCCCCTTGGCAAGCCGAGAGGCCCCTAAGCAGACTAATAGCCCCTGTGCAGGTTCGAGAGGCCCCTGAACAGGATCAATAGACCACTGGGAAAGCTCGAGAGGCCCCTGAACAGACTAATGGCTCCTAGGCAGGTTCAAGAGGCCCTTGAACAGACTCAATGGCCCCTGGGCAAGTTCGAGAGGCCCCTGGGCAGGTTCGAGAGGCCCCTGAACAGACTCAATGGGCCCCTGGGCAAGCTCGGGAGGCCTCTGGGCAGGCTCTAATGGCCCCTGGGCAGGTTCGAGAGGCCCCTGAACAGACTTGATTGTCCTCTGGAAAACTATAATGGGCCCATGGGCAGGTTCAAGAAGCCACAAAACGGACTATAAAGGCCCCCTGGCCAGGCTCGAGAGGCCACTGGGCAGGTTTGTTGGGCCGTGGGTGGGCTCAATTGGCCCCTGGACAAGTGGACATGCTCTAGAGGCCCCTGGGCATGTTTTTGGGGCCCCTGAGTGGGCTCAATGGGCCCCAGGGCATGCTCGAAAGGTCCCTGGGCATGTTCTTGCACCCTTGAGTGGGCTCAATGGGCCCCTGGACATGCTGGAGAGGCCCCTTTTTGGGCCCCTCGGTGGGCTCAATGGGCCCCTGGACATGCCCAAGAGGCCCCCTGGGCCGGCTTCGAAAGCCCTTCAGGGTCTCTGAGGGCCCTTGACATGCACCAGAGTGACCCTTGCCTGGTTTGAGGGCTCCTCTGTGTCTTTTTGAAAGCCATTTAGCTAATGCAAATGGTATCTGGGCCAATCTCGGCGGGCCCCCTGTTACCCGTAAGGGGGGGGGGGGCAATTGCCCCCCTTTCCCCCCCCCCCCCCTGGCTGCGCCCCTGCATACACAGAAAATGCTAACATAGAGTTCATTGGCGACAGAGACTCTTCTCCTCTGTGGTATTACCAACCTAACACACGCTGTCGGCGGCCGTAGATGATGCAGTCACCTGGCTGAACTTTGGGCGCTTTGAAAGGAACGATTTCCATTCCCTGTATGGCATACTCCTGCACTTTCTTGGATCCACAATTTCCGGCAGAACGCACTCATGGAAAAACTCCCAAACGCGCTTCAGCTTCTTTTCGAAGAAGTCCTGGTCAAATTATATGCGATCGCATACTGACTCTGTTGGTGACCATACAAAAAAAGTCGCAGAAGCGAGCGCCAGTGCAGGCCAACTGGCACTGAGCCTGACTATAATATTCGTGTGTCTTTTTGAGACATTTGTTTTTGTCTAGGAAAGGTCCTTTTTCTATGAGATCACCCAGATTGGCATTCTCAGCGTTTTTCGGACATTTCACATGGGTGTAATGTATATGGCCTGCAATTAATATAGCCTGCAATTGATATAGCCAGCTAATTTATATAGCAGGCAAGCGTGGTGGACGTGGCGGACGTGGCGGTCGGTGGCGGGGCGGTGGCGTGGCGGTGGCAGGGTGGTGGCGGGCCGGTGGCGGGGCGGTGGCGGGGCGGTGGCAGGGTGGTGGCGGGCCGGTGGCGGGGTGGTGGCGGGGTGGTGGCGGAGCGTTGGGCATGGGCGGTGGGCGTGGGCGGGTCATTTTTGATCGATGTTGTATCTCAAAAAGTTATCTATATTTTAAGTTACTATTTTCAGGATTTCTTAATCTGCCCCAATCCCCATAGCGTACAAAAAAATCACTCAATTCGAATCACTAGAAGTAGGGGTGGGCGTTAATGGGTTAACGTCGATGTCTTGTCTTAGTCTTTTGTCGTCAGTTTGCCAGTCATCTCGACACGCGCCACATCCACCGTCGGCAACGAATGCCATAGCGAGTGTGTGTCCGCGGGGTATAGTGTGAACGCGAGAGTACGATCGTGATGCGATAGTCGGACACCCGACTCCAGATGGGGTGCTTGGAGGCCATTAATAACCCCGACACCTAGCGGGTGAAGGAGAAAGTTATACCATGCCATATCCACAAATAGGTGTCAATACAGTCGCGAGAAGCACACCCTTAATGACATCGCACACAATGGCATCGTGGCTGGTGCTCTTATTCGACGTGTTCCTACATCTACTAGCCCGTGAAAGGCTTTTCATCAGAAGGAAATAACGAATGCGCGTTCACGGTTCAGGCAAGATATTGATTGAAGGTAGGTTGGCATCGGCTTCTTTCTGGGATATGGAAACCACGTGAAGAAGCAAAAAATAGTTCGACATAGCGTGATATGTTGTGCGAGATACATACATATAACCAGGGGCGTCGCCACATTTTTTTTTGCGCGGGCCAGCCAGGTGTCCCCCCCCCCCCCACCCACACATACCCCATAGGGTCAATGTTAACCCGCGCCCCGCTGGGTGGGACCGAATCTGCCCCACTCCCGGATTTTCGCAATGCATTGAAAACTATGATAGATATTGATGTGAAGCTATTAGGACCTTATTCTGCATCAATTATACGTCTTCTCACATAATTTCAAGGAAATTAGTTTAGTGCTTTGGGAGACAACGACGTTTTAATGACGTCATGCTACGCCATTTGTGGTCGAAAAACGATAAATGTTTGACAAAGTGTAGATTATCGGGGTTTGGCGTAAATTGCAAACAGAAACCGTCAACAAAAAGAACAAGGCATTCTCTCGAAAATGGCTATCTGGGAATTTTGAAATGTTGAGTTGTTGATCTCCAAAATTCCAAAAACTTATGTTTTCGGGAAAATTTCCGCAAAATCAAAATGTTTCAAGATTGTCAAAAAACGGGGAAAATATTGGAGAACCATGTATGGACGATACCCAAACAAAATTTCAAAAAAAAATATATTTTTGACTGACATGATGGCTCCCTAAGTATCCGTAACTGCTGACGTCATTCTTTCAAGTTGCATTTTTGGGCTTTTAGTGACCAGATACAGACAAATGAATGCCACCACTGTATTTCTGAGACAAAACTGGTCTAGAAACTTGCTTCTTATAATTTATATATAGATTAATACATTTCAAATTTTGACCTTATGTGACCTGACCCTGACCTGAACTTCATCTAAGGGCCATTATATAGGGTTGGGTTGTGAAAATGCTACTACTATCGAATTATACGTGTAAAATAACCCATACAACATGTGTCGCATTACTTTCGTAGACCTCTTGTCAGGGGCGTCGACGCCTAACAGACCATTCAGACTAGTCGCACCACTTTTTTTTGGACGTCCCAATGTGCCGCCACCGTCTAGGTGCCGCCCTCGACGAGGCGCCGTCACATACCAAGTGCCGCCACTGACCGGACGCCACCCAAGTCAGGTGCCGTCCCTCAAAAGATGCCGCCCCTTTAGCCAGGTGTCGCCCCTCAGAAAGACGTCGCCCTTCAGTCAGGTGTTGCCCCTCACAAAGATCCCGCTTCTCAACCGGGTGCCGCCCCTTTAGCCAGGTGCCGCCCCCTCAGAAAGATGCCGCCCTTCAGCCAGGTGTTGCCCCTCAAAAAGATGCCGACCCCTCAACCGGGTGCCGCCCCTTCAGTCAGGTGCTACCCCTTCAACCAGGTGCCTCTCCTTCAGCAGGTGCCGCCCCTCAGAAGATGCTGCCCCTTCAGCCGGGTGCCGCCACTTCAGCCAGGTGCCGCCCCTTCAGAAAGGTGCCGCCCCTTCAGCTAGGTGCCGCCCCTCAGCTAGGTGCCTCCCCTTCAGCAAGGTGCCGCCCTTTCAGCCAGGTGCTGCCCCTTCAGCCAGGTGCCGCCCATTCAGTCAGGTGCCGCCCCTCAGCCAGGTGCCACCCCTCAGATAGATGCCGCCCCTGCAGCCTGGTGTGGCGCCTTCAGCCAGGTGCCGCCCCTCAGCCAAGTGCCTGATATCCTGATAAGGTGATGCCGTATCATGGCGGCCATGGCCCATCGATATATCTCTTTTTGGTGCAGACTCAGGCTTAAGTAGTTCTTAAAGGGTATGTTTCACCTTTCTGAAAGTTGTCAAATATACGCTGGTTGTAGTTTAAAATATTAAGTAAATGCTGCTGAAAATGATGGTGTTATTTTTTCTCTCGAAAAGTCACTTAACTCTATACAAATTAAGGTTTTCAATTTGGGATGATGACGTCATTATTGAGCTGTAGACCGCCGCTGATTGGCTGACAAGGTGGGATTCGGTGAAAAAGTGTCTGTCAGCCAATCAGCGGCGGCACTAGCCTAGACCCCATTTTGCAAATGTTAAATTAAATTACTTAAAAACGGCTAAGTTTTGCGGAAAATGACCTTCGTATTTTCGACATTTCAATAACGGCCAAATATAATGGCTATTTAAGTTCAAAACCAATACAAAGCATGGGTGGAGCTTTTCAGAAAAAGTTGGTGGGATAGACTGTCATATGTCATATAGACTGGTTGTTTTCAATGGTTCAGGTGAAAATGGCCATTTCAACGCCAGGAAGCCTTCAAATCTGACAAAAGTTGGTGGGACAAAACACAAAGTTGGTGGGGCAGTCCCCCCACCATTTGAATAGGAAACTCCACCCGTGATTTGCCAACCCCCCCCCCCCTTACGGGTCACAGGGGGCCCCGCCGAGATTGGCCCAGATACCATTTGCATTAGCTAAATGGATTTCAAAAAGTCACAGAGGAGCCCTCAAACTAGGCAAGGGTCACTCTGGTGCATGTTAAGGGCCCTCAGAGACACTGAAGGGCTTTTGAAGCCGGCCCAGGGGGCCTCTTGGGCATGTCCAGGGACCCATCGAGCCCACCGAGGGGCCCAAAAACTGTCCAGGGGCCTCTCGAGCATGTCCATGGGCCCATTGAGCCCACTCAAGGGCGCAATCAAACATTCCCAGGGACCTTTCGAGCATGCCCTGGGGCCCATTAAGCCCACTCAGGGGCCCCAAAAACCTTCCCAGGGGCCTCTAGAGAATGTCCACTTGTCCAGGGGCCAATTGAGCCCACCCACGGCCCAACAAACCTTCCCAGTGGCCTCTCGAGCATGTCCAGGGGCCCATTGAGTATGTTCAGGGGCCTCTCGAGCCTGGCCAGGGGGCCACTGTAGTCTGTTTTGGGGCCTCTCGAACCTGCCCAGGGGCCACTAGAGCCTGTCTAGAGGCCTCTCGAGCTTGTCCAGGCGCCCATTGAGTCTGTTCAGGGGCCTCTCAAACCTGCACAGGGGCCTCTCGAGCTTGCACAGGGGCCCATTGAGTCTGTTCAGGGGCCTCTCGAACCTGCCCAGGGGCCTCTCGAGCTTGTCCAGGGGCCCATTGAGTCTGTGCAAGGGCCTCTTGAACCTGCCTAGGGGTCATTAGTCTGTGCAGGGGCCTCTCGAGCTTTCCCAATGGTCCATTGCTCCTGTTCAGGGGCCTCTCGAACCTGCCCAGGGGCTATTAGAGTCTGCTTAGGGGCCTCTCGGCTTACCAAGGGGCCATTGAGTCTGTGCAGGGCCCTCTCAAGCTTATCCAGAAGGCCATTGAGTCTGTGAACGGGGCCCTCGAGCCTGCCCAGGGGTTGCTAGCCGTCGCCTGGAGCGCCTGCTATAGCTGGAGCGCCTGCTATCCGTGGTCGGCGCGGTCATAATGAGCGGTAATGGGCTGTACTCTGACCCACCTGGTGCAATGTTTTCTTGGGTTTCAAAATGATTATTTGATAAGTCTGATGCGTTTTTGAATTGGGGGGGGGGGTGATGGTAGTACAAAACAATTTAACAATTTTCCTCTCAGGAGAGTGTGTGCTGCAATATTTGTCAGCCAGGTGCTTCGCCGACGGGAGGGTCGGGGGACCTGCCCAGGGGGAGGTCTGGGCAAACTCCCCCCACTTTTAGAAGGCGGGGAGGGTCGACCCCCTCCACGCACACACACACACACTTTTTGAGGGAAAAATAAAAATGTATCGTAAAAATTGCCTTTGCAGTGCAGTAAAAATACAACTATCTAGTGTCAAAACTGGAAAATTTCGCGCCGCTTCGCGCCATGACACAAATTTCGCAATTGCTTATACAAATTTGGAAAATGGGAAAAATAATTTCATTAAGTGTCTAGCTGAGGCTCTCCTTAGCGGTAATTGCTGGCCCCAGGGCCCATACCATTCATAAATAGTCACTTTTAAGTTTCAAGCAGGCTACATGGTTAGCTAGTTTGCCGAGTTCCGAAAAAGGCGACGCGAACACAAAGACGAGGAGATCGGCACCCGGAAGCTGCTCCAGCGGTGCACAATTCGCTGGACCGAAGAGCTAATGGTGGAAACAGGCCAGGACCATCTCCCCAAGCCATCTCACCTCACGGTCTGGTTCCAATATTCACATTTCGTTTTCTAGGACCTAAAATTAACATTTTCACGCCGCTTCGCGGCGTCACATCGGTAGTCATCGTCATAACGAAGCCATAGTAATCGTCATCGGCTCGTCGTAACGCTGAATTGAATGAATATCATTTTTAGCTTATTATTCTCTACAAGGCATACACCTATATTTCTGGGGTTTATCAGGCAAAACCGTAAAAAAATATCTCAGCCAGACCAGGGCAGCGTATGCCTGTCTCCTCCCTCAGCCGGACCGGGGCTGAGGGAGGGCATGGCCGTCTCACCCCTCAGTCGGACCGGGGCAGCGAACGGCCGTCTCGCCCATCAGCCGGACCGGGGCAGCGTACGGCCTTCTCACCCCTCAGCAGGACCGGGGCAGCGTGTGGCCGTCTCGCCCCCTATCCTGAGGAACCTGTATGCCGAAACAGCTAAGCTGTTGGACATATTACGGTGCGTCCCCGTGTCATCGGCTGAGGCTAAACGGAGCTTCAGCAAACTTCGCAGATTAAAGACGTGGCTGCGCAACAGCATGGGTGAGAGGCGTCTCTCAGATCTCCTTGTCTGCCACATCCATCAGTCGCTGCTGGACCAGGTCGACGTGGAGAGGGTGGTGAAGGCGTTCGTGGCAGATGACGATACTCGGAGGAGTGTTCGGTGATGGCTAAAAAGCACTAGGGTGAAATGTTCCGAAGAGCGGGAGTCCTGGAACGGTGTTACTCAAGGAGCAGCGTTCGTTCATGTATTCGGAGAGGATTCACTCACATGCCAGACGGCGGTAGTTCGGCGTGGCAGTGATGTATAAGTGACAATATAAGATTGGCATGCATTTTAAGCACGAATCTCTAGGAAAAACTGTACCGAGATCCAATCCAACAGGCAAATAATTAGTTATAAATAGATACAACGGCGAACGACTGCTCTAAACCCGTAATAATGTTTGCAGAACAGCCCGTCACAGACCACTCATGAGCCCAGTTGGCAGAGCGCTCCCTGAAAACCTAAAAAATGTATCTGGCAACTGACATGGTGAAGTTGACTCCCTTCAGTGCTTGATTTAACATATTGCCAGGATGACCTTCGTTCAGCGGCAGCGACGACAATGCGCCTAATTTAATGGAAGAATGCCCAAAAAGATTTGTAATACCTACTTTGGAGTTGGAGCTGGACGGGCTAGTTGAACTTACGATCACGAAAACCCTACGTACCGAAATGTTAACGAAGAAAAGATAAGATACGATCGGCTGTTTACGGTCAGGTAGGGTATCGAAATTTCGCTTGACAAAAACCTGGAAAGATACACATTTGAACGTGTATGCACCCCTTGCCAGGTGCCGCCCCCATGCTAGGTGCCGCCCCCCGAGCAAAAAGTCGCACCAGTTTTTGTCGCGTGTCGACGCCTCTGCCTCTTGTCAATAGTGATCTTCTTTGTAGTGATTTTTCTTTGATCTTTTGTGACCTGACCTTGAACTTCACCTTTCTTAGGATTTCATTTTCGATTATGCAGTATATTCATTAATCCTTTGAGAGCCCTTTGTGCGATAATAGTCGCAATGCAAGGCTTTAAATTGAAAGTTCGTCATTGTTTGCGTCATTGTTGAAAGTCGTTGTTTGCGACGTCACGGCCATAATGATTTGTAACGGCACTTTTGATTTCACTATGGTCGTGACGTCACAACTACAAGGACATTTTTTTGTTTTAGTCCGAATGTTTTTGAATGGATGGATTTCCGAGGTCAGGCCCGCGCTAAGCATAGCTTGTTGCGCAGGCCCTGACCCCACCACCCGATCAAGCAATTCCTGGCGTCCGGCAGAATTTATAAGCGAAAGTTTTACGTGCCCGACATACCTGGACACGGTCCGCCCCGCCATCTGACGTCAACTGACCTTGAGTGTGACCGCTGCCACCGGCCACAGGCCATCCCAGTCAGGAGCAAATAGCGAGCGCCGAAGCGACTCGAACCCGGGCTGCCACTACCGGGTGAGGTCAGAAGTCCGGCGCTCTCCCAACTTAGCTACAGGGGCGGACTGACATGAGCTTTAAGCTTAATTGTTTAGTTTTTAATCATTTTTGTGGTTCATTTTGCATTTTTGTATAATAAAAAAAACGTTATGAAAAACTATCCTTGTTTTTACGAACCCCAAAATATACCTTACAAAATTTTCCCCAACCCCATTGCTGAAATAATGGACTAAATGAGATGTTGAACGGTTCCAATCTAAATGAGCATTGAGGTCCCTGTTATAAGTCTTAAACGTGTTTAAAGCTCATACAATTGCAAAGGAGTGCCTTCCTTTCCTTTGAGGACGGAAACGGTAAAACCCGTAATAAATAATGCAATAAATAAATAAATAAATAATGTGAAGAATGGCCACACACTGCGCCATTCGGTGCGTGTCCGCTGGCGGAATGGCGGAGAAAAAACTAGTCCGGACGACGACGAACATTTTCCGTGGCTAAACACCGCCGAACCGCGGAATTTCGCAGATATCGCGCGCCGAATGGCGCAGTGTGCGGCCGCCGAAATCAGTGAAAAATGGCACTACTAGAACTTTACATCTCGAAATGGCAGCAATTTTTGTGGACATATGTGGTGCAGCTAATACGAATAACATCACATGTACCCACCGGTTTGCTCCAGAGTACTTAGGTTTACTCCGCTCCGCCTATTTAACATGGGGAAAAAGGGCGACAAATATTAGCAACGTCCGCAGCATGACCGTGTTCACTGATTTTATCGTTAGCCAGATGTCGCTGCTGACAGATTTTTGTCCAATCAGCGTGAGCTGTTATCGCCGCTCATTGGTTAACAGCCGATGACGAGGATGAGGGCCAGAATAGCCGAACATGATTTGTTTACGTAACGTTAATCGCGGTGCGTCGTGTGTAGGGCATGGGTGTATAGGAGCTTCTCGAGGCTTTTTTTTCTAGTTTGAGAAAACTTTAAGAACTGTAGAAATGCTCATGTGAAAGGTCAATCAATTTTGATTCGATTTATGTGATTATTTGCTCACAAAACTTGTCAGGAAGGATAATAATATGAGCATCTTTGGAGGTGCTCCTCATGGTACTTTGCCAACGAAGTTCAATCAGTGTTATTTGTATTGTTATCGCAATTCAGTTGCCATACTGGGGCAGCATTTGGCTAGTTTTGATGTTCATTGGAGCTTGGTGGATGTTTTGCTTAGACATATTTTGTATAGCTTGATTTAAATGCAGTATTACAGTTGTTCAAACTTGTGCTCAATGTGTCCTTCTTGTATGCAAAGGTAAAAACATGAATATCAATAACCTACTTAGGCATTGACATGCCGATGCATGGTAGGTACTTCACAAAAGTCATATCCTGCTATGGGTATTTGATCAATGTTACTAATGCACCTTAAAATTACAGGACATACCAAGATGCCCTTCTGTGCTGTTGGAGACTGCAGTAAAAGCTCGCACCAAAGGGGCGATGAAGGTGCAGATCGAAGCATATCATTCCATCGGTTTCCCAAGGACCCGTCTGTGCGGAAGATATGGATCCACATGTGTGGCAGAAAAGATTTAATAAATCCTGCTTCTGGAACCATTTGCTCTGAACACTTTTTGACATCAGATTTTTGTAAGTTCCATCAATTCAAAGTAACCACCAGTGACAACACCCAGAAAAGAAGGCTTGAACAGGGTGCCATCCCTTCATTGAAGCTGCCAGGGTCAAGCTTCATCCAGTAAGTGAACCAGCTTTGTTGACTAGCTTAAGCTAAACAAATTTGGATTGCCTAGTTGCTAGCAAAGATGATTAAGTTCTGTGTAATATGCTCTCATCCTTTCACTGGATTACATGATGAATGTGAGGTCTAAGCACATGCTTTGAAATTCTAGAAGTAGCCTTGATTGACACTGGTTTTTTGTCACTTAACACATCCCATTGTATGGATAAAATTGTTGCTATGCCTGATGGTACAGCACTGTGGTGTGTGATCTATGAGGGGGCAACCAATGTTATGTTCAATATGATAAACAAGAAAGAACCTAACAGGAGTAATTAAGTTTGTTTGGTGTCAAATAAGAGGCATTGATATGCTCAGAGTTGTCTGTTTTGTTTGATATTGGGACCTATCAGTGTGCTCTTTATCTATTCTTTTTGTAAACAATGTGAATACAGAAGAGCATTGTCAGTTTTTATCTTGCTATTTCCTTGTTTTATAACCAACAAATGTTGCCCAATCAATGTTTCAGTGTTCTGTTTATTAACTTTGCTTTATCATTACCAAGTGCTGGTATGTTGCTCATTTCTGATGCAGGTCAGAAGCGGATGGTGGGGCACGAGATGCTAGATGGCAGCTGAAGGAGCAGAGAAGATCAGTGCAGGAGCTCCTGGCAGTGTAAGTTATTGTCTCATGCCATAGCACAGACAACAGTGCATTTACTGATGTCATTTAACATGAACTGACCATTTAGGAATGGTTGACAAGTTTTATTTACAAATGGCATGCAGGAGCATTTAATTTTGTTTTCTTCTGGAAACAAATATGTAATTTCTTTGTTTTTAAATTCTTTTTTAGTTGATGTGTCCTTGAAATGTTGAAAGTTTTTTTTAATTGAGTATATTATATAGCAAAGTTAATGAGGAGTGAATCGTAAATAAAAAGGCTGTGAGTTGATTTGCAAAAGATCTGTAATCACAAATTCACTTGAAAAAAAATCAATTTTGAAAACAACTTTTCATCATTTGAAGGAGAGGTCAGCTGAAAAATAATAATAAAACAAAGAAGTAAATGTTCCTTGCTCAAGCACTACATAGATCAAATATGTTATTTATTGATACATTTCTTGCGAAATGACTCAGCATATACAGTGATAAAAAATGAACTAAGTGGCTGAAGTGAAAATGTATGGATGTGTATGGTTATTTATGAACAATTAACAGCATGCAAAATAATATTCTGCAGGGCATCCACCTCTACTGGAGAGAGCCATCCGCCCAGGGAGTCGCACACGACGCCCAGTTGGCCGGCCAGGTCGCTCAGGGGTCTGACACCGTCGACGCCCAGGTGACTGCTCAGGCCGCCCAGTCCGCTCAGGCCGCCCAGATGACCGCTCAGGCCGCCCAGGTGACCGCTCAGGCCGCCCAGTTCGCCCAAGGGGCTGACCACGTCGACGCCCAGGTGGCCGGCCACGACGCCCAGGTCTCCCAGGGGGCTGACCACGTCGACGCCCAGGTGACCGCTCAGGCCGCTCAGGCCGCTCAGGCCGCCCAGGCCTCCCAGGGGGCTGACCATGCAGAACGGTCAACTGTTGACTTGATCAGGTAAGTGTGCGTGTGCGTGTGCGTGTGCGTGTGCGTGTGCGTGTGCGTGTGCGTGTGCGTGTGCGTGTGCGTGTGCGTGTGCGTGTGCGCGTGCGCGTGCGTGTGTGTTATTGTCTCATGCCATAGCACAGACAACAGTGCATTGACTGATGTCATTTAACATGAACTGACCATTTAGGAATGGTTGACAAGTTTTATTTACAAATGGCATGTAGGAGCATTTAATTTTGTTTTCTTCTGGAAACAAATATGTAATTTCTTTGTTTTTGAATTCTTTTTTAGTTGATGTGTCCTTGAAATGATGAAAAGTTTTTTTTTAAATTGAGTATATTATATAGCAAAGTTAATGAGGAGTGAATTGTAAATAAAAAGGCTGTGAGTTGATTTGCAAAAGATCTATAATCACAAATTCACTTTTAAAAAAAGTTGAAAACACCTTTTCATCATTTGAAGGAGAGGTCAGCTGAAAAATAATAATAAAACAAAGAAGTAAATGTTCCTTGCTCAAGCACTACATAGATCAAATATGTTATTTATTGATACATTTCTTGCGAAATGACTCAGCATATACAGTGATAAAAAATGAACTAAGTGGCTGAAGTGAAAATGTATGGATGTGTATGGTTATTTATGAACAATTAACAGCATGCAAAATAATATTCTGCAGGGCATCCACCTCTACTGGAGAGAGCCATACCGCCCAGGGAGTCTCACACGACGCCCAGTTGGCCGGCCAGGTCGCCCAGGGGGTCTGACACCGTCGACGCCCAGGTGACTGCTCAGCCCGCCCAGACCGCTCAGGCCGCCCAGATGACCGCTCAGGCCACCCAGGTGACCGCTCAGGCCGCCCAGTTCGCCCAAGGGGCTGACCACGTCGACACCCAGGTGGCCGGCCACGACGCCCAGGTCGCCCAGGAGGCTGACCACGTCGACGCCCAGGTGACCCAGGGGGCTGACCACGTCGACGCCCAGGTGGCCGGCCACGACGCCCAGGTCGCCCAGGAGGCTGACCACGTCGACGCCCAGGTGACCGCTCAGGCCGCCCAGGCCGCCCAGGCCGCCCAGGCCTCCCAGGGGGCTGACCATGCAGAACGGTCAACTGTTGACTTGATCAGGTAAGTGTGTGTGGGTGTGCACGTGCGCGTGCGCGTGCGCGTGCGCGTGCGCGTGCGCGTGCGCGCTTCTATAACTTCCACTCCTTGTCCTATATTAATTTTGAGAATAGGGACATCTCGCATAAGGCCCACGAGAGATGTATTCAATTCAATCAATCGACTCAAGTTACTCTCGTTGTGTGGTCTGCACTTCGGGTACTGATAAGGATCAGGGTTCGCCACCAGACCGTACGCTAACTGAGATGCAAGTTTAGTATCTAGACATGCGTGGTGTTGTGTTAGCATACCTAGTCTACAACTCTACGTATACAATTTGCATCACAGCTAGCGTACGGTGTGCCAGCGAACCCTGATCGTTATCAGGACCCGAAGTGCTGACCACACGACGAGAGTAACTTGAGTCGATTGATTGAGTTGAGTACAAGTGTGGGCGCCACATAATGTGAAGAGTTGCGGCGCCACCAAGCCAAAATCATCATCTCGCATAAGCACCTAGCGGTTGCCACCAATACTTACAAGAAGATCTGCACTAATTGCGCCAGCTTATGGCTCTGATTTGGACGTATATTATACTGTCCGTTGGCGTCATTGGTTGGGGTTTGTTGGTTGCAACTCAACATTATCCTACCTTTTACTTACGCTCCGGCATGTTTCGTCCTGTAAGGTCCGAACTCCCATCCTCCCTCGGTCATTCAACATCCTGCCTCGTCCAGACACCGCTGGAGATGATCCACGACCTGGCACAGGAGCTCGACCGAAAGAAGGCCGATCTGAAGCGCAGTCGTGCTGCCGAGAAGGTTATCCGTCGCCAGCTCCAGCAAACGTCTAGCAAGGCCAAGCAGCGTGCGAAGAGGCTCCGGGAACAGAACAGGGCACTGCGCACCCGGAATGCTGCCCTCCAGGCTGCCGCGGCCAGCGGCCCTCTGAGTGCTGCCCAACGCCGAGCTGCAGCAACGGGCAGACGTGTCCGCTGGTCGGAGCAGGACGTCGGGACGGCTTTGGGTCTGCGGGTCCTGTCGAGGCGGGCATATCAGTACGTGAAGGACTCCATGAGGATCCCGCTCTCGTCCTTCACCACCCTGTCCGAGTGGACCCAGCATTTCCGGATGGTTCCCGGCATGATGGAGTCGGCGATGTGGGTACTGGAGGCCACCGTAACCGGACTCGACGACATGGGAAGACTGTGTGTCGTTGCCTTCGACGAGATGAGCCTGGACAGCCGGATTTGTTACGACCAGGGACGTGACGTAGTGTTGGAAGCTTCGAAAATGCAGCTCGTCATGGTCCGGGGGCTGACCTCAGCGTGGAAGCAGCCAGTCTGGTTTGACTTTGACCAGCCTATGACGCCTGACAAGCTCTCAGCCGTCATATCTCGGCTGGAGGCCGTCGGCCTTCGAGTGGTCGCCGCGGTCAGCGACATGGCCTCACCCAACGAGCGGCTCTGGGCCGATCTGGGGATCACCAGCGCCTTCTCGGACATAGCTCACCGGACGTGGTTTACCAACCCAGCGGATCCAGCGAGGTATGTTTTTGCAAACATATAATATGGAGAGGATCAACTAGTTAGCTTCTATTTATTTGCAGACGGAACCAGTCTGTTAAACAACTGCGTGTCTCATTCAGTATAAATCATCATATAGCAATAGCAATATATGTGTGCTTGAGTAGGTGCAGTGAGCATGTTTTAGTTAAATATGCTTATGTCAAGGTGCGTCTTCTCTTTGTAATATATCTTTCCCGTCCAACACGTAGCTCAGTTGGTAGAGCGTTGGGATGGAAATTCGCCCATCCTGGCAAGGTGGGTTCGAGTCGCTTCGACGCTCGATATTCGCTCCTGACCGGGATGACCTGCGGTCGGTGGCAGCGGCCGCAAACATGTCAGATGAAATCAGGAGCTGGGCGGACCGTGTTCCAACTTCTAGCACATTAAACATTCGCCACTAAATTCTGTCGTTGAACTGGAACTACGTTATTGGATGATAGGGTCAGGGCCCACGTAACTGACCTCTGCTTATCATAGCCCTCTGATTCCAGAAATCCATTAATTCAAATACTCGGACTATTTTTTAAAAACAAATCTTAATGCATTGTTTGTAGAAATGGTCATGTACCATATGGGCAACTTTTGTCACCTGCTTCATGTTGTCTATAAATATTTCAATTGAAATCAATTGCTCTGCTTTGCAGGAACATATGGGTGTTCGCCGACGCCCCACATCTGCTGAAACTCATCCGGACGCACGTGCTGTCTGGCGGTCTCCAACTTCCAGACGGCACTGTGCTCGATGCCGGTCTGTTTGAGGAGGTCTGGGGACTGGACAACTCGGCAGCCAGCCGCGATCCCGCCAGAGGTGCTCCCTTCGCCGCCAACGGCGCTCCTGCCACCGCCGCTGGCGCTCCTGCCACCGCCAGCAGCGCTCCTGCCACCGCCAGCAGCGCTCCTGCCACCGCCAGCGGCGCTCCTGCCACCGCCAGCAGCGCTCCTGCCACCGCCGGCGGCACATCTGCGCTGGCCAACGACGGACAGCTGAGGCTTTGCCCGCGTCTGACCCGTATCCACATTGACGTAAGTTTGTTTTACCTACTAGTGTCGGCTTATCTTGATCTGTGTCAATGTAAATATGTGTCAATCTGTCTGAATTCAGTAGGTACTCTTGTAACATTACCATTACTATTATGTAACATTGCAAGTTCCTGCATCAGCCTTGTGAAGTCATTAGCAAAATGTCCCTGCTAAGCATATACCGCCTACGGACGATCTTCAACATTTGACAAAAAAGAAACATAACTAATTGTGATAGTATGCCCTGGATGTATACACTGCTAGCGTAGCATATAGCGCCGTTTTTGTGAATTTCATATGCGGATTAGCAGTTCGCTTCTGAGTTTGATGATAAGCTCACCCTGTTCACGACTTGAACCTTTAAACTTCCCCACACAACGTTTCTGTCCCTGTATGAAATGTCCCCAATCCATTGCGATATGAAATTCAGAGTACTGATCATTGATCAAGCCTTGCCAGTTTTCTCCAGTAGGTACGCTTTGACTCTACATTGATACATCGATATCGATAAAACATTGATATCAACAAAAATATATTACATTACTGGTTTGTTTCCAGGGTCGAGGTCAGACCAGCCAGCGGGTGCGGCTTGCAGCCCAGCTTCTCTCAGAGCACGTAGCGGCAGCGGCAGAAATCTACCTACCTCACCGAGCCAGTGAGGCGCTCGCTGTCCGTACCTGTGACCGCTGGTTCGACGTCTGCAACAGCCGCACCAAGTCTAATGTCAAGCTGGAGCGGTGCGCATTTGGCGTACAGCCAGACGTTGAGCGCCAGCAGTGCCGTGCTCTTGCCAGCATGGAGGCGCTGATGCGCGGCACCACCAAGCTCCCGCCGCGGCCGCACCACAGTGACGAACACGCTCCAGTTCGGAAGCGGCAGCGGGCTGCTGGCAGGAAGCTTCCGTTCCAACAGGGCATCCTGCGAAACTGCCGGTCCCTGCCAGGTCTCCTGTCCGACGTCCGGCGACTCGGCGTCACCTACGTGAAGTCGGCACGGGTGAACCAGGACCTGGTGGAAAACTGCTTCTCGCAGCTGCGTGCAATGTGCGGGGCGAACACGCATCCCAACGCAGTTGAGGCCCAGACCCGGCTGCGCATTCTGATGATGGCTCCACAGCCGATCATCGCAGCCAGCGGCAGACGGCCGTCACTGCCTGTCCAGATGGAGCGACCCGAGCGTCACGGAAGGGCACAGTTCCTGACGGCCGGACCGATGGGGAAGCCTCCACCTGAACTCACCCACCTCCGCGCTGACCACTGTCCGGCGCCCACAGTGGACGTGGTGGCGCCCCAGGACGGGGCAGCATCCAGCTCGCAGCCTCCCACCATCCGTCCAGAATTCGTTTCCAACGAAGCCATGGCCAATCTGGATTGCCCCGATCTGCAGGGCGACCAGGAGCTGAGCTGGGGTGCAGACGACCTCGAGATCATCTTTGAAGAGGTAACGTTGCAACCTCCCCCGCCGGATCTGTCGGAACCCGAACGAGCGTGCCTGGTCTCGACTCCCATGCCGCCAACAGACGAATCTCTCGCGTTCGTGGCAGGGTACGTGGCGGCGAAGTGTCGGGACTTTGACCCAAGCTTGGGGACTAGATCCCAAGAAGTGGCACCAGCAACACTCAAGGAAGTGCCCTCAGCGTGGACGTGTGCCCTCAGCCGGGGGAACCTGACTGTTCCCAGTGTGAAATGGTTCCGGACGGTGCAGGGCCTAGAACAAGTGTTCCGGGAGGAAATGGGATCTCGATATTGGGCCGGTCCGGGCATAAAGTCGCACCTTCGTGCGCGAATCCTCGCCAGGTGGCCCGCCTTGGACCAGCGGGTAGTGAGCAAATACGTTAGTACCAGGCTGTGGCTTCGCATCCGCTGGCTGAACGAGAAGAAAGCGGCGGAGGCGGCGGGGCGTCGCGCAGCGCGACAGGTGCGACAGCACGCACGCTCTGCGAAGTAGGTGCGAGCAGGCCGAGCAGAGCGCTGCACAGGCCTCAGTGACCTCAGAGACAGCCGAGAACGCCGGTGCTGAGACGGTCGAGCAGGAACAGCCAAAGCCAGAGCGGCAGCCGGCGTCGGAACCGGAGCAGCCGGAACTGGAGGCGGGCAGGTGGTTCCACGTCAGTGACACACACGTCACAGAAGTGACGCTGGTCAAGGTGCACAAGGTACAGGCCTACATGCTCTTCTACGAGCGGATTGTGTAGGTCACGGTGGCTGTGTGGACTATATGGTACGTTTAATAGATCCTGTAAAGGGGATGAATGTGTTGTGAATGTTATGTAGTGTAGTGTAACTTGTAAGACGAATTTGACCAACTTATGATTACTTGATGTGTCGATGACAAATACAAAATCTGAACTAGTTGGCAAAAAAAGTGTAATAATCGGCCGGTAAACGAAGGAACCAAGCAGCAAAAACAAAAACGGGGGGGATGCGTGTTAATGTTACATACGCGGCCGGACGGAATCACCGGGCAGCAAACTTCTCCGGCCCGTAACTTAAGTTTGGGTCGGATTGCAATTTTCGCAACGGAATCCAATACAACGTTTAAGTTGTGGTAGATAAACGTCTTAAGTTTAACAATCGGCCGGTAAACGAAGGAACCAAGCAGCAAAACAAAACGGGGGGAATGCGTGTTAATGTTACATACGCGGCCGGACGGAATCACCGGGCAGCAAACTTTTCCGGCCCGTAACTTAAAAAGTTTGGGTCGGATTGCAATTTTCGCAACGGCATCCAATACAACGTTTAATTTTTGGTAGATAGACATCTTAATTTTAACAATCGGCCGGTAAACGAAGGAAACAAACGATAAAAAAACGGGGGGAATGCGTGTTAATGTTACATACGCGGCCGGCCGGAATCACCAGGCAGCAAACTGTTACGGCCCATAACTTAAAAAGTTTGGGTCGGATTGCAATTTTCGCAACGGCACCCAATACAACGCTTAATTTGTGGTAGATAGACATCTTAATTTTAACAATCGGCCGGTAAACGAAGGATCCAAGCGAGAGAAAAAAAAAACGGGGGGAATGCGTGTTAATGTTACATACGCGGCCGGCCGGAATCACCAGGCAGCAAACTGTTGCGGCCCATAACTTAAAAAATTTGGGTCGGATTGCAATTTTCGCAACGGCACCCAATACAACGCTTAATTTGTGGTAGACAGACATCTTAAGTTTAAAAATCAGCCGACAAACAAAGGAACTAAGCGACAAAAAAGTGGGAGGGGTCTACGCGTTAACCCTACGTAGGCGACCGGCCGGCCGGCCGCGAGGCCCTCATCCGCGTCACAGGAGCTGCGGGGTCGTTGCAACTAAATTACGAGTTGTCGCCACTTTTTCGGCCGGAGCGGTCTACCTGGTTTACATAGCCTTGGGTTTACTCTGCTCAGATGGTGAATAATTCCTAACATTAAATTATATTTTGACCCTTAGCAACAAGGTAACTTCTAAAACAAACAGTTATTCATCTTTGTGTTTTCCACTGCCTACCTTTATTTGTCGCGTATTTTACCGTGATATTTGCGCTGCTCGGTTGAATTTACCTTAATTCTGAAGATAGCAGCCAGAAGGTAAGGAAATGCTGATATATTGAATGGTTTAGAACTTTAGGCGCCTGTTCATTGTGTCAGCTAGGTACAGGAGACCGGGGCACGTTCTGTCACTTTGGTTAAAATTGGCCCTGGTGGGCACTTTCAAGAGTTGGTGATTGATACTTCCCATTACTGTTACATATAGCAATAGCTTCAAATTGTGTATAGGAGTTCAAGTGGTATCTCAGTTTGTTTCAACACCAGTGTTGACAATGTGGTGATGACTTCATCTGACAGAACCCAGTATGCAAAACGTGGAAGGAACATCAACAAGATATTTGGGGCAGCCCAAATCCTGCCCCAAATGGGACAGCAAGCTGCCCCATTTGGGGCAGGATTTTCCTTTTTTCCAGAGGAGGAAATTTTGTTCCTGAGTCAGCAAATACTGTCAACCAGGGTGGGGGGTGCGTTCGGTATTCACGATCACGTTTTATCTAGTATGGATTCACTTTTCAGCCAAAAGCTGTTGGCAGGGGGGAGGTGAAGTCAGTGGTAATCACAATCTCGTTTTATCTAGTGTGAATTGGTAAATTGTTACTTCTGCCCCAAAAAGTCAAAAGCTGCCCCAAAATTCCCAAAGCTGTCCCTAAATTTAAAAGCTGCCCCAAATTTCCAAACTTGCCCCTAAATTTTAAAAAGCAGACCCCAAATTTTAAAAAGCAGCCCCCAAATTTTAAAAAGCAGCCCCAAAATTTTCAAAAGCTGCCCCAATTTTGATGTGTTGGTGCCAACCCTGCTCCGACGAGATCTTGTCGAAACTTGCCACATTTTGCATACTGGGACAGAACCTGCCCCATATATCAGTTGGGTGAACTATGGTAATTTAGACCCATTTTTGTAACTTTTCCATTTTTGGAACACTGCACCCAAAAATGGGCATGGAAAGTGACCTTCACAACTTTACCATGATCCATGCATTGATTGGCATGTCAACACATTGTGCCAATGACGTCATCAAATTCAGCACCCTTGACTCTATTGATAGCATAGGCATTACAGAAATCCAAAGTTTCTTTCAAATTGTATTGAAGTTGCACGATCTTGGGAAGCACATTTTTGCAGCCCCAAGATCGTGAAACTTCAATACAATTTTAAGACAATGGATTTCCGTAATGCACATGTTGTCAATAGAATCAAAGGTACTGAATTTGATGATGACATTGGCACAATGTGCTGACACACCAATCAATTGTGGTTGACATTAAAGTCATGAAGGTTGTTTCTGTCATTTCTGTACCCATTTTTGGAATGTGTGTGCCCATTTTTGGAACGTGTGTTACAGAGCGTACCTATTTTTGGAAATACCATACCCATTTTTGAGTACGGTGTTCCAAAATGGAATAGTTCCAAAAATGGGTCAAAATTACCATAATTCACCCAACTGATATGGGGCACATTCTGTCACTGATGGGGCACTTCCTGTTATCACCAAACAGTCATCTGTGGCGTCCCTGGGGTAGAGAAAGAGGGTTTCATTCATCACCATCATCAATAGTATAGAAAATGATGGCTAGATACGATCCCAACACTGCATTTTTGTGTTTTTCTTATTGGTTATCCATGCACACATATTATGAACTGCATCGTTTTACACATACCATTAACATGGTCATCTTTCCCCAGCCTCTGCAAACATAAACACTTGAGGTCAAGGTATCAACAACATGGTCTGGAGCACATTGTATTTTCAAACAGCGCCGCCAGTCAATCAACACATTGTGCGTTTTTTTAGGTGTGCTGCCAACAACAACTACGTCTTGGCTAACTAAACAACTTCTGATTCTGAGCAAACTTTTGGTTTGCTGCCAAAACCCTATTCTGTCTCCGATGACCACCCACAGTCCACACCTTGACACCCACAGCTCCCATGAAGCGCATGTGGAAGGAGTACCCGGTGGGGGAGATTACGGATTTGGGCGTCTGCAGCCGGCAGATGAGGTCCTCAAACTCGTTCTCGAACCTCGAACTTCGAACTATCGGCAGATGAAGTCCTCAAATAACAGGCAATCGTATGGTCGTTTATAAGTGATACAACTAGGAATCATGAACAGATTCAGTGACAGAGCCTGCCCCACTCAACGTAGGTTACACTTTTTCGTTTTCTACTGAAAACTTGGGAGAATGGGGCAGAATAATGCTCAGCACGATATTTTGGGCATTCGTGACTCCCATTGACAGTAGTCAAAGACACTATACAATTATCTGAATGTCCACAAACTAAAATTTTGTTCGCTTCAAAAAGTTTAAGTCAGAATTTTTCGAGATATAGTGAATTTAATGACGTCTCTAAACACGATTTTGACACAAAAATCAGCTAAACTTTGCCAAGCTGTACAAATGCCACATTTGAAGCAAAATGCAATCGAAAAACGCTAAAAACTTCTTGATTTCAGTAAAGCATTTGACAAAGTCCCCCATACAAGACTGGGGTTGCAACTTAAAATTCATGGGATCAGGGGCAAGATTCTGGATTGGATAGAAACGTGGCTTTCAGGACGCCAGCAAAGGGTTATATTGAATGGGTGCCAATCACAATGGAAGGAGGTTCTCAGTGGGGCTCCACAGGGTTCAGTCCTGGGCCCATTGCTTTTGATAATATTTGTGAATGCAATTGAGAACAGTATAGACAGCAAAGTCTTGAAATTTGCAGACGATCTAAAAGTTGTCAGGATTATTAGAGGAAAACATGATCAGGATGTTTTTCAATCAGATCTGGACAAGCTAGTTGAGTGGTCTGCAGCATGGCAGATTAAATTAAATTTGAGTAAATGTGAGAATATGCATGCTGGACGGGTTAGCAGTAAACATAGGTATGAAATGGGTGGGCAGAAAATGGAGCAGATTGAAAAGGAAAGAGATTTAGGTGTCGTGGTAAACAATAGACTATCAGCGTCAGACCAGGTTGTAGAAGCTAGGAAAAAGGCATTTAGAATGCTAGGGGCCATTAACAGAAATGTTTCCTACAAGAGTGAAAAGGTAATAACAAAACTGTATTGTGCATATGTTAGACCACATTAGGAGTATTGTGTACAAGCCTGGTCTCCAACATATGAGAAAGATTGCTGGTTGTTAGAAAGAGTTAAAAAAGGGCAACAAAAATGGTTAATTGTCTTGGTAGTTTACCTTATGAAGATAGATTAAAGAAATTGGGTATGTTTTCACTTAGATATAGAAGGCTAGCTCTAATTGAAGTCTTCAAATTTGTAAATGGTCAGAGGAGATCTAATTGAAGTCTTCAAATTTGTAAATGGTCAGCATTCTGGATATTTAAAGGGAATGTTTGAGTTCAATAGGGAAAATCGAGGTAGAGGTCATCAGCATAAACTCATTATGAAACAAAGTAGGACCAGGCTACGTCAGTCATTTCTCAGTTAGAAGGGTTGTAGGACTTTGGAATATGCTACCAGGGTATGTCGCTGATGCAGCAGGCTCCTAGAATTGCTTTGGAGCTGGGGTGCGGAGTGGAAAACTCTTGACTAAAAATAAGTATAAAGAGTGGAAAATTAAACCAAAAAGCATATGTACCAGGCTTTATCACCCAATTACCTGCTCACCAAATTTAGTTATTACCTATGCCAATTCTTACCTGCCTTTCCATCCACAGGCTGTCCCTATCATTACATCCATACATCAGTATCAGGTTTCCAATTATCCAATACATTTTAAAATAAGGAGTAGAAAATTCACAGTAAAACTCAGGAAAAAAATTGGAAAAATGGTATCCATAGGGTGTCAATTTCCACCCAAATTTCCTAATGCTAGGACACTGTGATGCAGTGACAGTTTTTTTTCCTGTTTTAGGACATCGCTCCAGAAATTCCCATATATCTCAGAAATTATGCTAGTTAGAAACAAACCGAAAAAAGCAAACGCCAGCCAGTGAAATTTGCAATCGCTAAGGTGTCCTCAAATTTGATCTCAGGTCAATATTTGAGGCTCCAGAGGTCAAAAAAGAAAAAACTTTTTTGCTTAATAGTTTTTCGCTATTAACTTTGTATCTAATAAAGATAACGGAAAACTGTTGACGCCATTGTGTTTATCTTGTCAAGACGCTTTGAATGATGTGCATGGTGACTTTGTTAAGTTAACATCAAAATTTGACCTCAGGTCAAGGTCAAGTGGTGACCCAAGTAGGGCATGTTACATATGGAAAGACGTGTCTCGACGAGACAAACACATTGATGTCTGTTTCACTCCTCTATCTTCATTATTTCGGGAGTTATTGACAAAAAAGTGATGGTGGCATCGCATGACCTCGAATGACCCAATAGGGGTCACTGAACAAAACTTACACTTGGATCATTAAGAGTATCCTATAATAGCATGATCCAGAAGTAATTGGACTAATATAATGCATATCCTTAGCATTTGTATATTTCCCCATTGACTTATTATGGGGAGGTTACGAAATTGACCTGACCTTAGGTCACCGATATCAAAATTCCGAGATAAACGAATTGTAAGTACTTATGCCCTCATGACATCCTGTAAGTTTCAAACTGATCGGAGAAAAACTCTGGCTTTGGCACAACTGCAAACATTGTTGGTGGTGGGGTCACTTGACCTTGTCTGGTGACCTGACCTGAGATAACCCGAGGAATTTTGTTTTCAAAGTGTGCGCAATTGATGTCCTGACAGGTGTGCGAAAACCCGGCGGCGCTGCGCGCCGCCGTTTTTTCGCTATCTTTGAAAAACCTGAGGGGGGTGGGGGGCGGAAATCAACCCCCCCCTGCAGTGCGCGGGTTAAGTGACCTGAACTTGACCTGAACTTGACACTAACTTCACGTAAATGAAGTCAGGTGGTAAAATGACTATCACTATCGAATTATAAGCGTAAAAGCATCCATAAAACATGTGCTGCATGACTCGTAGATATTTTGTGTGTAGTTACATTTTGTGACCTGACCTTGACCTTGATCTTTTCCAACAATCTCACTTTAGCTCATGTGGGATATGTATCATACCTTTGACAGCACTTTGGATGATCATAGGCGCAATCGAAGGCCATGGATGGCAAGTATTGTCCATAAACTCAAATACCTCGATTTTGACGTTTGACCTGACCGTGACCTGACATGTGACCTTAATTTTGAATTTGTATGTATGCGTTAGGTTTATCTCATTGAGCGCTTTCGAATGCCGCCTTGCGCGTCCCGCCGCTGCGATCATTGGTTCTGAAGATACCAGGGGGGGGGGGGGCCTGGTAGTGCCGCAGCGAGCGAATGCAAGCAGAGAGTTCTAAACGTGGATCCCTGTGAACCCAATGGCTATAAAGGTTAGATTATGTTCGATTATGTTATTACAATTGTTTTTCCTCCCAAAGGCTCATTTATGATCGCAATCGAAGCCTTTGGATGAAAAGTAAGCCCATACACTCAATTACCTCGATTTTGACCTTTGACCTGACCGTGACCTGACAGATGCTGGCCAAATTCAGAGATTTAGGGGGAATGGAGGGATGCCAAAATTGCTTGTTTTATCAAAAATGATAGATCGAAGGAGGTGTTTGGGTCTAAAAACATGAAAATAAGGTCAGAATTTGTATGTTTTTGTGCTGAACACTTCCCATTTCATATCGCATGTGCATCACATCACATCACAAAGGCATCATGCAATAATTGTGTTATCCCTCCCCCTACCTCTCTGAATTTGGCCCCTATGACCTGACATGAGACCTCAATTTTACATTTTTGAGTATGCTTTATATTCGCCTCATTGAGAGCCTTCGAATGACGCCTTGTGCGTCTCGCTGCGATCATTGGTTCGGAAGATAACCAGGGGGGGGGGGGGGGGGGTACCCCCCCCCCCCATTCAATGGCGTTCGGCTGAGACCTCAGTCAATGCCGGGTTAAAGGTTTTCTGAGTCATTTCTGAGTGTATTCTGATGTTGATTTATGACATTGCACTTGCAGTAATCTGGTGTCTGATGATGCGGTCCAGGTGGATGTGGTCCAGTTGGTAGAGTGAGGGGATCTTCCTTCAGGTGATCAACTGCATCTTCAGTGAGGGGACCTTCAGGTGATCTGTAATCCCCTCACTCCTTTCACACCTCTCTCCAACAATCCCAGTCCTGACCACAGTGGAGCTCCCTCTAGGATATGTGAGCCTGGCGATCCTTCTGAGTAGGTAGACCGAACAATCCCAGTCCTGACCACAGTGGAGCTCCCTCTAGGATATGTGAGCCTGGCGATCCTTCTGAGTAGGTAGACCGAACAATGACAGTCCTGACCACAGTGGAGCTCCCTCTAGGATATGTGAGCCTGGCGATCCTTCTGAGTAGGTAGACCGAACAATCCCAGTCCTGACCACAGTGGAGCTCCCTCTAGGATATGTGAGCCTGGCGATCCTTCTGAGTAGGTAGACCGAACAATGCCAGTCCTGACCACAGTGGAGCTCCCTCTAGGATATGTGAGCCTGGCGATCCTTCTGAGTAGGTAGACCGAACAATCCCAGTCCTGACCACAGTGGAGCTCCCTCTAGGATATGTGAGCCTGGCGATCCTTCTGAGTAGGTAGACCGAACAATCCCAGTCCTGACCACAGTGGAGCTCCCTCTAGGATATGTGAGCCTGGCGATCCTTCTGAGTAGGTAGACCGAACAATCCCAGTCCTGACCACAGTGGAGCTCCCTCTAGGATATGTGAGCCTGGCGATCCTTCTGAGTAGGTAGACCGAACAATCCCAGTCCTGACCACAGTGGAGCTCCCTCTAGGATATGTGAGCCTGGCGATCCTTCTGAGTAGGTGACCGAACAATCCCAGTCCTGACCACAGTGGAGCTCCCTCTAGGATATGTGAGCCTGGCGATCCTTCTGAGTAGGTAGACCGAACAATCCCAGTCCTGACCACAGTGGAGCTCCCTCTAGGATATGTGAGCCTGGCGATCCTTCTGAGTAGGTAGACCGAACAATGACAGTCCTGACCACAGTGGAGCTCCCTCTAGGATATGTGAGCCTGGCGATCCTTCTGAGTAGGTAGACCGAACAATGACAGTCCTGACCACAGTGGAGCTCCCTCTAGGATATGTGAGCCTGGCGATCCTTCTGAGTAGGTAGACCGAACAATGCCAGTCCTGACCACAGTGGAGCTCCCTCTAGGATATGTGAACCTGGCGATCCTTCTGAGTAGGTAGACCGAACAATCCCAGTCCTGACCACAGTGGAGCTCCCTCTAGGATATGTGAGCCTGGCGATCCTTCTGAGTAGGTAGACCGAACAATGACAGTCCTGACCACAGTGGAGCTCCCTCTAGGATATGTGAGCCTGGCGATCCTTCTGAGTAGGTAGACCGAACAATCCCAGTCCTGACCACAGTGGAGCTCCCTCTAGGATATGTGAGCCTGGCGATCCTTCTGAGTAGGTAGACCGAACAATGCCAGTCCTGACCACAGTGGAGCTCCCTCTAGGATATGTGAGCCTGGCGATCCTTCTGAGTAGGTAGACCGAACAATGACAGTCCTGACCACAGTGGAGCTCCCTCTAGGATATGTGAGCCTGGCGATCCTTCTGAGTAGGTAGACCGAACAATGCCAGTCCTGACCACAGTGGAGCTCCCTCTAGGATATGTGAGCCTGGCGATCCTTCTGAGTAGGTAGACCGAACAATGTCAGTCCTGACCACAGTGGAGCTCCCTCTAGGATATGTGAGCCTGGCGATCCTTCTGAGTAGGTAGACCGAACAATCCCAGTCCTGACCACAGTGGAGCTCCCTCTAGGATATGTGAGCCTGGCGATCCTTCTGAGTAGGTAGACCGAACAATCCCAGTCCTGACCACAGTGGAGCTCCCTCTAGGATATGTGAGCCTGGCGATCCTTCTGAGTAGGTAGACCGAACAATGCCAGTCCTGACCACAGTGGAGCTCCCTCTAGGATATGTGAGCCTGGCGATCCTTCTGAGTAGGTAGACCGAACAATGCCAGTCCTGACCACAGTGGAGCTCCCTCTAGGATATGTGAGCCTGGCGATCCTTCTGAGTA
This sequence comes from Chirona hameri, assembly GCA_036785665.1. Taxonomy (NCBI): domain Eukaryota; kingdom Metazoa; phylum Arthropoda; class Thecostraca; order Balanomorpha; family Balanidae; genus Chirona; species Chirona hameri. Next base: position 65,898 of record JAXIVJ010001317.1, on the reverse strand, counting down.
GGTAGACCGAACAATCCCAGTCCTGACCACAGTGGAGCTCCCTCTAGGATATGTGAGCCTGGCGATCCTTCTGAGTAGGTAGACCGAACAATCCCAGTCCTGACCACAGTGGAGCTCCCTCTAGGATATGTGAGCCTGGCGATCCTTCTGAGTAGGCGATCCTTCTGAGTAGGATATGTGAGCCTGGCGATCCTTCTGAGTAGGCGATCCTTCTGAGTAGGATATGTGAGCCTGGCGATCCTTCTGAGTAGGTAGACCGAACAATCCCAGTCCTGACCACAGTGGAGCTCCCTCTAGGATATGTGAGCCTGGCGATCCTTCTGAGTAGGTAGACCGAACAATCCCAGTCCTGACCACAGTGGAGCTCCCTCTAGGATATGTGAGCCTGGCGATCCTTCTGAGTAGGTAGACCGAACAATGCCAGTCCTGACCACAGTGGAGCTCCCTCTAGGATAGGTGAGCCTGGCGATCCTTCTGAGTAGGATATGTGAGCCTGGCGATCCTTCTGAGTAGGTAGACCGAACAATCCCAGTCCTGACCACAGTGGAGCTCCCTCTAGGATATGTGAGCCTGGCGATCCTTCTGAGTAGGATATGTGAGCCTGGCGATCCTTCTGAGTAGGTAGACCGAACAATCCCAGTCCTGACCACAGTGGAGCTCCCTCTAGGATATGTGAGCCTGGCGATCCTTCTGAGTAGGTAGACCGAACAATGACAGTCCTGGCCACAGTGGAGCTCCCTCTAGGATATGTGAGCCTGGCGATCCTTCTGAGTAGGTAGACCGAACAATCCCAGTCCTGGCCACAGTGGAGCTCCCTCTAGGATATGTGAGCCTGGCGATCCTTCTGAGTAGGCGATCCTTCTGAGTAGGATATGTGAGCCTGGCGATCCTTCTGAGTAGGTAGACCGAACAATGATCAGGTAGGAGCTGGCGGAAGTTGAAGAGAGGAAAAAGCGGCAGGCGTCAATCATCATACGAGGGCTGCAGTCACGCTTGTCACGTTGTCACGCTTCTTGGCGCACTTACTTCTTTTATGGCCCAATGACTTGTTTACAAATTAACATTCACACCAGAGATAGTGACGTACTGTTCGTCACCATATGTAAGTACATATTTCTTATTTGCCAAAATGTATTTTTTTCGAAATATAAAAAGTTGTTATTTCACTTCTAAATTGAGGCACAATCAATTTGATATCATGCATGTGTCACATAAATGCAGATAAATAAATCAAAAGGTGAATATTTTCCTCTAACCCGCGCGGTGCTGGGTCTCCAGCCGAACGCGCCTGGGGGGGGATAAATTTGATCCCCCCTCGTATCTGCCAAACCAATGACCGCAGCGAGACGCGCAAGGCGGCGATCGAAAGCTCTCAATGAGACGAAGCTAATGCATACCCGAAACTCTTAAAATAATAGCACATGTCACGTCACGGTCAGGTCGAAGGTCACAACCGAGGTACCAGGTGTTGATGACCATACTTTCTATTCAAAGCCTTATATTGCGACTATTACCATACAAAATGTTCTCAAAGGTGTAGTGCATCTCCCGCATAAGGGAAAGTGAAATTGTAAGCAAAGGTCAAGGTCAGGTCACAACAGGTCACTAGTTGGCAAGAGGTCTACGAAATACATGCGACACTTGTTTTATGGGTTATTTTTCGCTGAAAAATGGATAGAAGTAGCTATTTTCACAACCTGACCCCATGTCATGGCCCTTTGGTGAAATTCAGATCAAGGTCAGGTCACATAAGGTCAAAATTTGAAATGTATTAATATAAATAAAAAAGGCATGTTTCTAGACCAGTTTTGTTTCAGAATTACAGTGGTCTTATTTATTTGTCAGTATCTAGTAACTAAAAGCCAAAAAAACGCAACTTAAAAGATAACGTCATGAGTTACTCATACTTAGGAAGCCATAGCCCATAATTCGGTCAAAACTAAAGATATTGTTTTGAAATTTGGTTTGGGTATGGTCCATACCTGGTTCTCCAATAAATATTCCGTTTAACATCTTCCCAAACAAAAATTGTAAACAATTTGGGGGGGTGAATTTTGGGGGTGAAAACCCCAAATTTTAAAATCCGAGATAGCCATTTTGAAGAGAATGTCATTCCCTTCCTTTTTACGTTTTTTTTTTGCATCAAAACACAGTTTTCTACGATTTTTCGAACATTTATCGCTTTCCACCAAAAATGGCATGCCATGACGTCATTGAAACGTCATTATCTCCCAAAGTACTTAATTAATTTCATTGAAATTTGGCGATAAGACGTAGTAGAATTGATGCCGCATGAGGTACTAAAAGTTTCAAGTCGATATCTGTCATAGTTTTCAATTTATGGAGAAAATCCGGTAGGGGGTAAAATTTACCCCCCCACCCCACCCCAAGCGCCGCGTGGGTTAAGTGACGCGTAGCCTGCTCAGGCGAGTTATACGTTGTTCCATTAATTATTTATTGCATTTAATTATTGCTTAATATTCATGTGGATCGAAGGGCTGTCGCAAAACTTGACAGCTTCCATTTTTTGTTAACTTCCAAAATTTTCAAATCAAAAGTCATGGTTAGATAATGTGTATTTATTTCATTTAACTACTATATTTTCCATTACTAAATGAGCTCCAATTTTGAAGTTTTTTTCTTCTGCGCCACGCGGGTGGTTACTTCTTGTGCCCGTTGATAATACCTTCAGCTAATTAAAGGTCGGAGTCGATTTCGGAGTCGGGAGTCGACTCCGGAGGGTTGGAGTCGGAGTCGTAGTTACCTGAAAACGATCGACTCCGCAGTCCTGGTCTTGAGCATACCTACATGCATGCGAGATCCACTGAGTACTGGGTAGTGACTGTTACACGCAGTGCATTGCATTGTATTGCATTTCCGCAAATTCCACTCTTGCAAAGGTACAATGTGGCTTTTACATTGCCCGGTCATAAACTTAAAACTAATGGGAATGGCGCGTTGCTTACATCCATCACATACTCAACACATGCAAACAAGGTACACGTGCTTCAATCGAACAAGTAAGTTGTTACCTTAGTCAGCAGCTATGGCTGGTACCAGGTGCCTGCTAACCAGCCCTCCCCGCCTCTGGCAGCCAGGTGCGGCATGGAGCTGCTCTCTGAACAGGGACTGCGGGTGGACGGCCGGCGCGCGCACGAGCTGCGGAACATTGAGTGCCGTCTGGGCGTGTTCGGCCGAGCGGACGGCAGCGCCTACCTCGAGCAGGGCAACACACGCGTGCTGGCTACCGTGTACGGGCCGCACGAGGCGCGTGCCGGCCAGCGCCGCCACGACATGGCCAACATCAACTGTCAGTACCGGCAGGCGGTGTTCAGCGGGTGGGAGAGGGGCCGGCGGGCCGGCGGCGGCGGCGACCGGCGCTCGCAGGAGCTGAGTGCCCTGCTGCAGAACACGCTGGAGAGTGTGGTGCAGGTGGAGCTGTACCCGCGCTCACAGATCGACGTCTATGTGCAGGTTCTGCAGGTGAGAGCCTATACTGATGCGCTTCTGACGTGGGTTAAGGTTATTGGCCCTTGGATTTTACCGATTGATGATTAACCGATTATAGTTTGATAATCTGATGATTCATTAGTTTTGTTTGTTGTAGTCTTGAGGTATTTCTCTTTATCATGGCATAGCGGTACTGAGATGAAACCTATGTGTCAAAATGCACTGCCCAGATATTTAACTGATGTGCTATCTCCATCTTATGCATAATGGCTCTATTCATCGCTATCACTTATCGTCTTCAATTATTTACGTGCGCTATGTTCTTTTGTTCTCAACATTAAAGTTACGGCTTTGGTTTATGCTCCTTTGATGGTTAATACTGCCATAAACACTGCTTATCGCCTTCCATTCAGTACGTCAGCTTCAATTTAAAGCCACACAGATTCGTGGTGTGCTGAATAGAACAACTAACTATTGTCTGCACTCTGCACCTGTCTCATCCATCCCTCTGAAGCCCATCTGACCTCCGTCAGGCGGACGGAGGAACGTACGCCACGTGCGTCAACGCCGCCACCCTGGCGCTGATCGACGCTGGCGTGGCGGTGAAGGACTACGTGTGCGCATGCTCTGCCTCTGTCCTGCGGGACGATCCGCTGGTAGATCTCAGCTCTCTGGAGGCGTCCGGAGCGCCGGAGCTGACCGCCGCGCTGCTGCCCCGCTCCGGCCGGCTGCCCCTGCTCGAGATGAGTCAGAGGTTCCACGTGGACAAGCTGTCCGAGTTGATGGACGTGGCGGAGACGGCATGCCGTGATGTGCACACGATCCTAAACAGGGCGGTGCGACGGCACGTCAGCGCCAGGGCGAACGAGACGTGAGGTGTGTGTGTGGCGGGTTAGGGGTGTCAGCATGACGTGAGACGTGAGACGTGAGACGAGGATGGGTGGGACGTGGACCTGAGGCGGGATTGGGGTGTCAGCATGACGTGAGACGTGAGACGAGGATGGGTGGGACGTGGACCTGAGGCGGGTTAGGGTGTCAGCGTGACGTGAGACGTGAGACGAGGATGGGTGGGACGTGGACCTGAGGCGGGTTAGGGTGTCAGCATGACGTGAGACGTGAGACGAGGATGGGTGGGACGTGGACCTGAGGCGGGTTAGGGTGTCAGCGTGACGTGAGACGTGAGACGAGGATGGGTGGGACGTGGACCTGAGGCGGGTTAGGGTGTCAGCGTGACGTGAGACGTGAGACGAGGATGGGTGGGACGTGGACCTGAGGCGGGTTAGGGTGTCAGCGTGACGTGAGACGTGAGACGAGGATGGGTGGGACGTGGACCTGAGGCGGGTTAGGGTGTCAGCATGACGTGAGACGTGAGACGAGGATGGGTGGGACGTGGACCTGAGGCGGGTTAGGGTGTCAGCGTGACGTGAGACGTGAGACGAGGATGGGTGGGACGTGGACCTGAGGCGGGTTAGGGTGTCAGCGAGACGTGAGACGTGAGACGAGGATGGGTGGGACGTGGACCTGAGGCGGGTTAGGGTGTCAAGGGGAAGTGAGAAAGGCGTGAGGGGTATGGGGGCATCGGCGAGACGCGTTGGCGGTCGGCGTCGCAGCGTGGACGGTGTGGGTGTGAGACGGACACGGTGCGGGACTGAGGGGGCATTACACTCCATGCATCCTTCACTGACGGAGACTGACTGAAACGGACACAAACGGTGGTTCGCCAGCGAAGACCACTTCACGGCTGTAGCTGACGACAGAGTGTGAACGTGTGGACCAGGTCGTGGGAGTGGTGTGCTGTAGAGAGAGGGAGAGAGTCCACCACACTCTCTGACCAAGAGGTACCGTTTACCTGCGACGGACAGCGTCACTCGTTAGCGTGTGGGCACCGTGGCCGTGTCGGTCGAAGCTGGCGTCATCTGGAGATCACAGGTGGCGCCACCGTAGCCCCACAGACCGTCTCAGTTCGCTGACTGGGCCTGAAACGCTTGAGCCCGGAGAGGTTATGCGCCCTAACCCAACAAGAACAAGACTGCCCTGAATCAAGTTAGCTGCGCGTCTGTTGGTCTGGGGGGGGGGGGGGGGGGTAATACACCGTCCCTGTGGTGAGTGGTCCCGTCTAACTCAACCCGTGACATGGGGTTGTCTATAACGTCATGTACACTTTCATTCAGCTTGTCCTTGTTCCAAGTGGGCCAACATGTTTGCCTATAAGGGTTTCACCCCTTTTATGGAGAACGATCTGGTTACTGCTTGCTTTTTGAATACAATTAAATCATACCAGTTAAGCATCGAATCTGACTTTCTTGCCCGTTGAAACGTTGGCGACTGCTGGATTTCAGATGGAGTTACGGTCGGAGTCGGTGCGCTTGCGTTATGGCCTAGATGACGGGGCTGTAATGCGAGAGTAATGCTGATGACGGCGCTGTAATGCGAGTTTATGTCAATTGAAGCTTCCGTCCTGTAACGTTTCGTTACAGCGTGACGGCCTGAGGTGCCTCCCGACGGTAGCTGGTCGGGGCCAACACCACGTCCAGGGCACCACGTCCAGGGAGTGGTGCCCTGACGTCTCGCTGATGTGTCGCATGTAATGACTCGGTGGCAGGTCGCGCAGGCGTGTGCTGGAGTCTGAAGAACACTTGTGACGTCTCTGACGCCTCTGTGTATGCGTGCCGCTGGCGGACATCTTGTTTGCTGCTAGTGTGAGTGACGGATAATTACACAGTTCTGTTCGGCACTTATCTTTCAAATTCGTAGATGGTCAGCCGTCAGATCGTCGAGCTTGATTTGAATGTATTTCTTTGGCTTACGCCATATTGACGCCCGATGATATTAAATTGAATGCACCTTAACAACTTCCCGGTGTCTCATGAGCCTATAAGAACCTCGCCGCAAGAGTTGAATTGGGAATCGTACAACTTTATCAATCGATGCCTTGCCAATTACCCAAACTGAGTTAGAATTCGGTTGAGGTGTAGGTAACCAGCGAATCGGTGCATCATAGTTCGGTGTTTACGTCCTTGGATCAGTTTTGTGATGCGCTCGATAATGCCTCTGGCAATATCACGCTCCCACCGCAATGTAACCAACCTGTGTTCATTCAGTACCGTGTCAACCTGACTCCTAGTCCTGTCCAATGTGGTTTCCCTCGTTCTGTTATCTTCCGTAACATAATCCGAACAACCCTCTCCCTCAGCTGTAGCCTGTAGCCTGTATCCCTCCCCCCCCCCCCCCCCCCCCCACACACACACACACTGCAGAGCTTCCGACCGAACGTTAGGACCCGGAGAGTCGAGGACGCCACAGAGCCCCAGTGCGACGTGCTGGCAGCCGCTGAACCAGCGGTCAGTGGGTCCGATCGACCTGCTCCCGTCTGCCGCAGTGGCGATCAGCTGAGCGGCCATCGACCGCGCTTAGTACCGCGCCGACTCGTCGGCCGGGATCGGTACGGGCCGGCAGCCGGGCGGCGGCGCCCCGCGTCTCGTCAGTCCCCGCTCCGCCGTGCTGGGGTGAGGTGCGACTGGTGCGGCGAGGCGAGTAAACCGGCCTGCGTGCGGCTGCTGTGGCGTGGTGGTGGTGTGAGTACTGCAGTGAGCGCGCGCGAGACTCGATAGCGCGAGGAAGCAGTGATAAAGCGGCGAGTTCGCGGCACGGTGGGACGCTGCGCTGGAAGATTCGCGGTGCGACGCGAGGCTGGAGAGTGTTGTCTGTGGCGCCGGTGCCAGATTTCGGTGAGTCACTGGCGTGGTAGCCGGTGTAGGGTGGTAGTCGGGGACGGGCACTGAGTGGGTGCGAGCGAGACCAAGCCAGCTGGCGCATAGTGAGCCCCTCTGCCGTGCCAGAAGGCCTGCTCTGGATTATTCCTACTGTTACTACGGCAGTACTCACTGGCACTGGTACCGCTCCTCGCTAGGGGAGCGATGAATGTAGTGGCCGTTATCCTCATCTCCTAGTCACTTTATGGCCGTTTGGCTTACAGCCTCATGTGCTTCAGTACGCAGGTCGCAGGCTGTAAAGTGGCGAGATTCGCGAGATTCCAAGGCTGTATAAACGCGAGATTCCACCCCAGCAGATTTAAGTCGGCTAACGCTGGAACGAGCGGAGTGGGAAGCTTGCCGATCTACCTTTGCGCTTGTCCAGTGTCATCAACATTGAACCACATCTTGCCTAACCATATACCTAACTCCGCATGCACAAGATGATTTTGCCCGTTGTCAAGTTTCAAGTCAAGCCTGGTACTACAAAGCACGACAAGCTCCCCATTCAATACTGCAATGAGTCACGCACTTCTCACGGGCGGCGCCGGGACCTCCGGGGGACCTCCTAGAACGACCCTTCGCTGAAGCCCAGCCTTCTCCGTAGTGGCGGCAGTCGCACCGTGTGGGCATATCGACAATCGGCGCCAGCCAGTCGATACACCGCGGCCGGTCACGTGACCAACAGCTGCCGGCAACGCCTTGTTCGGAAGCCACGATCGCTCTCCTTTCGCCATATTTGGCGAAAGCCTGCCTCCTTTTGCGTGGCCGATGTGGTTAGTGTCCGTCTAGTGGTGCCTTGGCGGCGGCGATGTAAGCGTCCCAGCGCTCACTGCTCTGTCCAAGTCTGGGAGCTCGTCTCCGTTACCTTGGTGTCGTGTCAGTGATTGCCTCCAGTACGCGTCGGGTATGCTATGTCGATATTTGCATATTACTCGTGTCTACAATGTCCTACACCTTGGCCTGTCAGTCTTGAGTCGTCCTCGAGTCGGTATTTTCCTGGTACTGCGTGTGAGTCCGAGCCAAGTCCGTCAGATGTGGCGGCGACTGCGCGACGAACCGGTCACTGGGAAAACGGCTGTCATCGCCAGCTCAGTGCAGTGACGTCACAAGCTCTGCGTGGTGGACTGACGCGAGACTCCACAGATTCTGCGTGGTTAGGCTGACGTCATCCGAGGTCCACCCTCTCGCCCGCGGGGGCTGGCCGCTGCTAAGCCGGGCGGGGCGGCCCGTCCATCAGGTTTGCACGCGCCGGTTGCAATCCTGTGGTAATTCGCACTGATTGGTGAGATTGCGGCTTCATCTCCGGATCCCGCCCCCGTCCGTGACGCCCCTCAGCTGGGTTGAATCCACCCCTGCCTTGACCAGGCTTTGTGCAGGGGTGCAGCAACAGTGCGACGATCGCAGTCTACAGCGGGAGGGAGATGTCAGGCGCGTGTGTGTGAACTGGTAGGCAGAGGATGGTGGTAACTTAGATACGCCGAAGTTTATCATTCAGCAGACACTGTATGAGGTAGCAACGCTGAAAGGCTACGAGGAGAGAACCGCACGTTCGACGAATTTTGCTGACACCTACCGTTTTACGACATGGCTTCCTAAAGGTTCGGGCCAGCTTCTGTCCGATGCGTTTCTAGCCGGAGTCGGCTCCTGACTTCCTCCACTCAGCGAGCCGAACACTGATCAGCGGTCAGCGGTCAGCAGAGAGCGGTCAGCGGTCAGCGGTCAGCGGTCAGCGGTCAGCAGAGAGCGGTCAGCGGTCAGCGGTCAGCGGTCAGCGGTCAGCGGTCAGCAGTCAGCAGTCAGCAGTCAGCAGTCAGCCTTGGAATTTGGGCAATTTTCTGGACTTTTTGGGTCCAAAGAATTTTGCCCTTTTCATATTTGTTCAGGAAATTTGCTCTTTTCGCCTGATCTTACCGACATTGTAGTTAAAATATAATTCAATTTTCCTCAAGGATTTAATATCTATTACAAATCAGGATTTTTTACTTTCCAAGTAAAATAATTAAAACAAAAATGAAAATCTTAACTTGCCTGACAATACAATTTTCTCTCCACCTATGGATTTTTTATCTCCGGGACCAGGTCATGAAATTAAAAATCCAACACTGGTCAGCAGACAGCACAGCCGCCGTTTGGTCCGCAGCAGACGGCACGCCGCCTCCAGCCGGCCGTAACTTGCCGTCATGGGCGGAGCGGGCGACATGGGGTGTCCCCGATGTGCCCTGCCGCCCACACCCCTGCTGCACCTGCATCTCGGCTGGGGTCAGTCTGCTGCACCGCTGTGTGCTGAACACAGTTTGCTGTACTGCTCTGCTGGACACGGAGACACAGGAGACAGGGAGACACAGGAGACACGGAGACACAGGAGACACGGAGACACAGGAGACACGGAGACACAGGAGACACGGAGGAACAGGAGATACATGAGATACAGGAGACACAGGAGACACGGAGACACAGGAGACACGGGAGACACAGAGGCACAGGAGATACAGGATACACAGGAGATACAGGATACACAGGAGATACAGGAGACACATGAGATACAGGAGACACAGGAGACACGGAGACGCAGGATACTGCTCTGCTGGGACATGGAGACGCAGGATACTGCTCTGCTGGGACACGGAGACACAGGAGACACAGGAGACACTCCCGGAATCGTGCCACGCAGTCAGGAACAGGTCCGCCCGCCGCTGCCGCTTCCGCTTCCGCCTCCGCCTCCGCCTCCGCCTCCGTCCACGCCCGGTGCCCCTGCCCCTGTCCCCGCCCCCGCCCCCGCCCCCGCCCCCGCCCCCGCCCCGCCCCGCCCCGCCCCCGCCCCGCCCCCGCCCCGCCCCCGCCCGGGAGGCTCGGAGGCGGCTCCCGCTGACACCCAGACTCTTGACGAGTCTCCGGGCGGGGGCGGCGGAGGACTCACTAACGCCCCACCACAAGCGTGGGCGGCCCGCCGCGGCCGGCCGCGCGGTGTCCTGTGGCGGCGAGAGGCCACACTGCTCACACCACAGAGACCGCCACCCTCCGGCACCCCTCCGGCGTTCAGTCGGCGGCGCCATCGCTCATCGCGGGGCATCGCTCGTGCTCCGTACGTGTCGATGAGAATCTGCCGAAACCCTGCTGACCGGGGTCCCCCGGGAGTCGTTGGCCGCTCGGCGTCCGGTGCCGACCTTTGGACGTTGCCTGGACGCTGGCCAGCCGCAGGCTGCAGTCCTCGATCCGTGCCGGCTGCAGCCCTCGATCCGTACCGGTCGCTGCAGCAGGCGATGGGCGTCGCCGTGATCACTGCCGTCACGGGTGTCTCGTAAGTCCCAGCCGGCCGTTGTGGCTGATGGCTGATGGCGGATGGCTGGTGGCTGATGGCGGAGCTGGGGGTGGGTCTACCTAACTCCTAAGTCCCACGCGCCGTTGGAACTGCTGTCTGGTTCTGAGCGGAGGTGGGCGGGAAACGCTGTGAGGCGGCCAGCGAACAGGTGGCTGCTAACTTATCGCAGATCATGTCGCCATCTGCAGCTCTATAGGCAGTAGGCACTGATCGCTTCACCAGCTGAGAGAGCAGTTTCGCAATGTCCGATAACTTTCTCGCCTCGGCGATGCGACGGTGTCATTCCCGATGGTGGTGGGCGGCACGGGTTCTCGGTTGTGGTGGGCGGGTCCATTCTCGGATCATTGCGCTCACCAGGTGGTGAGTGGCAGCACGTTGTCCGTCGTGGGCGGGCTCTGGGCGGCTCTGGCGGTTCTGGGCGGCTCTGGCGGTTCTGGGCGGCTCTGGCCGCTCTGGGCGGGCTCTGGGCGGCTGGGGTCGCGACCGCGGCGTATTGCGTAGCGTTGTGTTGTATTGTGCTGTCTGGACTGGAGTCCTCGGTTTTTACGGTCCAATGATTGGGCTGGCGGCACAGCGGCACGTTCATTATCTCCTGCGCGTCGGGCGGCTCTCGGCGCCGGGCGGGGGCGGCGGTGACGGTGGCACACGTTGGGTGGGGTTGCAGTCGGTTCTGGGAGGGCGACCCTTCCGGCAGCCGTCCAGACTTGAAGCAGAGGCCAGAACGCTGGTGTACAGCTAAAGCTGTGTGTTTCTTTAGTGAGGAGAAGTGGCTGCCGCTGGGTAGTATCCAGGGCCGAATGTTCACTTCAAATGCCGAACCGTTGCCATCCCGGAGGGAATTTACGACGATCACGTTCAGGGTTCTGAAATTCTCCGTCTACCTGAATGTCAGAGTTGAGAAGGGAAAGGTTTCTGGGCGGATGCGATTACGACTTTGACCTGCCTGAGCCAGAAATCACAAACCACGCTCAGTTTGTGGCAGGCCCGACCAAGTTACGTGCGGGCTATCCTTCCTGGCCTTCTCGATACGGATCACAAACACTGGGCCCTCGCCTTGCATGACTGAGCAGCCATGGGTGAAAGCACATGCCAGATGTCGACTTGGGCGGGCGGTTGTAGGTAGTGGCGAAATGTTCCGATTGGATTGTCTGCCCGGACTGGGCTCGACTGGACCTTGGGCGAGCCCACGCTGACGCACCGGTCCGAAGCAGATGCTGGGTCATTGTCTGAAACCCCAGTTGCAGTGAAGTTGTATCAGCTTCTCGAATTAGAAATCGTTTGAAATGCCGCCAGTTGCTGGAAAAGCTGCAGCTACCTGGTTCTATAGCAAATGATAGTTCCGTCGTGTCTTCTCTGTCCAGCTGTGCGCCGTTGTCTCCAGGTCGGCAGTGACTGGCGGCCTGGTCCGGTACGTGGGCTCCGTGTGGGTGTAGGAGCGATTGCTGGACCGGGGCGGGTGCCACTCACAGGCTGGTCACTGGTCAGCACGGCGGCCCCGCCCCAGCTCGGCCCAGCAGCCAGCCAGCACAGCAGCCAGCCAGCACAACAACCAGCACAGCAACCAGCACAGCACAGCCAGCACAACAACCAGCACATCACAGCCAGCACAGACAGCACAGACAGCACATCCAGCACAGCCAGCACAGGCATCACAGCCAGCACAGCCAGCACAGCCAGCACAGACAGCACAGACAGCACAGACAGCACAGACAGCACAGACAGCACAGACAGCACAGACAGCACAGACAGCACAGACAGCACAGCCAACACAGCCAGCACAGCCAGCACAGCCAGCACAGCCAGCACAGCCAGCACAGCCAGCACAGCCAGCACAGCCAGCACAGCCAGCACAGCCAGTACAGCCAGCACAGCCAGCACAGCCAACACAGCCAACACAGCCAGCACAGCCAGCACAGCCAGCACAGCCAGCACAGCCAGCACAGCCAGCACAGCCAGCACAGCCAGCACAGCGCAGCACAGCGCAGCACAGCGCAGCACAGCGCAGCACAGCGCAGCACAGCGCAGCGCAGCGCAGCACAGCGCAGCACAGCGCAGCACAGCGCAGCGCAGCACAGCACAGCACAGCGCAGCGCAGCGCAGCGCAGCGCAGCGCAGCGCAGCGCAGCACAGCACAGCGCAGCAGCCAGCACAGCGCAGCGCAGCGCAGCCTGCACCAGCTGCAAGATCACAACACGTGACGTCACCTCAGGTCGGCCGGTGTGACACCAGATCAAGATGGGCTGAGTTGAGGAGACACTGCACAACACCTTACTCGCCCGAGAACGGCTGCTTACATACTGCAATGATGTCATCAGACAAGCAGTTGGGCACCTGGACCCAGAGGACTGAATTCACACATGTGTATGACAACGCAATACTTACCTGATGATGGAGGGATAGAAGGAGAGGAGGAGGGGCCCTCCTGGTCACCAGTCACCTGCTCAGGCACTGACATACACTGACAGGCACCTGATCAGGCACTGACAGGCACCTGCTCAGGCACTGACAGGTACCTGATCAGGCACTGACAGGCACCTGATCAGGCACTGACAGGCACCTGCTCAGGCACTGACAGTCACCTGCTCAGGGACTGACAGGCACTGACAGGCACCTGCTCAGGCACTGACAGGCACCTGCTCAGGCACTGACAGTCACCTACTCAGGGACTGACAGGCACTGACAGGCACCTGCTCAGTCACTGACAGTCACCTGCTCAGGCACTGACAGGCACCTGCTCAGGTACTGACAGTCACCTGCTCAGGCACTGACAGGCACCTGCTCAGGCACTGACAGTCACCTGCTCAGGTACTGACAGTCACCTGCTCAGGCACTGACAGTCATCTGCTCAGGCACTGACAGGCACTGACAGGCACCTGCTCAGGCACTGACAGGCACCTGATCAGGCACTGACAGTCATCTGCTCAGGCACTGACAGTCACCTGCTCAGGCACTGACAGGCACCTGCTCAGGCACTGACAGTCACCTGCTCAGGCACTGACAGTCACCTGCTCAGGCACTGACAGTCACCTGCTCAGGCACTGACAGTCATCTGCTCAGGCACTGACAGGCACTGACAGGCACCTGCTCAGGCACTGACAGGCACCTGACCAGGCACTGACAGTCACCTGCTCAGGCACTGACAGTCACCTGCTCAGGCACTGACAGTCACCTGCTCAGGCACTGACAGGCACCTGCTCAGGCACTGACAGGCACTGACAGGCACCTTCTCAGGCACTGACAGTCACCTGCTCAGGCACTGACAGTCACCTGCTCAGGCACTGACAGTCACCTGCTCAGGTACTGACAGTCACCTGCTCAGGCACTGACAGTCACCTGCTCAGGCACTGACAGGCACTGACAGGCAACTGTTCAGGCACTGACAGGCACCTGATCAGGCACTGACAGTCATCTGCTCAGGCACTGACAGTCACCTGCTCAGGCACTGACAGGCACCTGCTCAGGCACTGACAGGTACCTGCTCAGGCACTGACAGGCACCTGATCAGGCACTGACAGGCACCTGCTCAGGCACTGACAGGTACCTGCTCAGGCACTGACAGGCACCTGCTCAGGCACTGACAGTCACCTGTTCAGGCACCTGTTCAGGCACTGACAGGCATCTGCTCAGGCACTGACAGTCATCTGCTCAGGCACTGACAGTCACCTGCTCAGGCACTGACAGGCATCTGCTCAGGGACTGACAGGTACCTGCTCAGACACTGACAGGCACCTGCTCAGGCACTGACAGGCACCTGCTCAGGCACTGACAGGTACCTGCTCAGTCACTGACAGGCACTGACAGGCACCTGCTCAGGCACTGACAGGCACTGACAGTCACCTGCTCAGGCACTGACAGGTACCTGCTCAGGCACTGACAGTCACCTGCTCAGGCACTGACAGTCACCTGCTCAGGCACTGACAGGCACCTGCTCAGTCACTGACAGGCACCTGCTCAGGCACTGACAGTCACCTGCTCAGGCACTGACAGGCACCTGTTCAGGCACTGACAGGCACCTGCTCAGGGACTGACTTGCACTGACAGGCACCTGATCAGGCACTGACAGGCACCTGCTCAGGCACTGACAGGCACCTGCTCAGGCACTGACAGGCACCTGCTCAGGCACTGACAGGTACCTGCTCAGTCACTGACAGGCACTGACAGGCACCTGCTCAGGCACTGACAGGCACTGACAGTCACCTGCTCAGGCACTGACAGTCACTGACAGGCACCTACTCAGGCACTGACAGGCACCTGTTCAGGCACCTGTTCAGGCGCTGACAGGCACCTGATCAGGCACTGACAGTCACCTGCTCAGGCACTGACAGGCACTGACAGGTACCTGCTCAGGCACTGACAGGCACCTGCTCAGGCACTGACAGTCACCTGCTCAGGCACTGACAGGCACCTGCTCAGGCACTGACAGGTACCTGCTCAGGCACTGACAGTCACCTGCTCAGGTACTGACAGTCATCTGCTCAGGCACTGACAGGTACCTGCTCAGGCACTGACAGTCACCTGTTCAGGCACCTGCTCAGGCACTGACAGTCACCTGCTCAGGCACTGACAGGTACCTGCTCAGGCACTGACAGTCACCTGTTCAGGCACCTGCTCAGGCACTGACAGTCACCTGCTCAGGCACTGACAGGTACCTGCTCAGGCACTGACAGTCACCTGCTCAGGCACTGACAGTCACCTGCTCAGGCACTGACAGGCACCTGCTCAGTCACTGACAGGCACCTGCTCAGGCACTGACAGTCACCTGCTCAGGCACTGACAGGCACCTGTTCAGGCACTGACAGGCACCTGCTCAGGGACTGACATGCACTGACAGGCACCTGATCAGGCACTGACAGGCACCTGCTCAGGCACTGACAGGTACCTGCTCAGGCACTGACAGGCACTGACAGGCACCTGCTCAGGCACTGACAGGCACCTGCTCAGGCACTGACAGGTACCTGCTCAGGCACTGACAGGCACCTGATCAGGCACTGACAGGCACCTGCTCAGGCACTGACAGTCACCTGCTCAGGCACTGACAGGTACCTGCTCAGGCACTGACAGGCACCTGCTCAGGCACTGACAGGCACCTGCTCAGGCACTGACAGGCACCTGCTCAGGCACTGACAGGCACCTGCTCAGGCACTGACAGGCACCTGCTCAGGCACTGACAGTCACCTGCTCAGGGACTGACATGCACTGACAGGCACCTGCTCAGGCACTGACAGGCACCTGCTCAGGCACTGACAGGCACCTGCTCATGCACTGACAGGCACCTGATCAGGCACTGACAGGCACCTGATCAGGCACTGACAGGCACCTGCTCAGGCACTGACAGTCACCTGCTCAGGGACTGACATGCACTGACAGGCACCTGCTCAGGCACTGACAGGCACCTGCTCAGGCACTGACAGGCACCTGCTCATGCACTGGCAGGCACCTGATCAGGCACTGACAGTCACCTGATCAGGCACTGACAGGCACCTGCTCAGTCACTGACAGTCACCTGCTCAGGCACTGACAGGTACCTGCTCAGGCACTGACAGGCACTGACAGGCACCTGCTCAGTCACTGACAGTCACTGACAGTCACTGACAGGCACCTGATCAGGCACTGACAGTCACCTGCTCAGGCACTGACAGGCACCTGCTCAGGCACTGACAGTCATCTGCTCAGGCACTGACAGTCACCTGCTCAGGCACTGACAGGTACCTGCTCAGGCACTGACAGTCACTGACAGGTACCTACTCAGGCACTGACAGGCACTGACAGGCACCTGCTCAGGCACTGACAGTCACCTGCTCAGGCACTGACAGTCATCTGCTCAGGCACTGACAGTCATCTGCTCAGGCACTGACAGTCACCTGCTCAGGCACTGACAGGTACCTGCTCAGGCACTGACAGTCACTGACAGGCACCTACTCAGGCACTGACAGGCACTGACAGGCACCTGCTCAGGCACTGACAGTCACCTGCTCAGGCACTGACAGGCACCTGCTCAGGCACTGACAGGCACTGACAGTCACCTGCTCAGGGACTGACATGCACTGACAGGCACCTGATCAGGCACTGACAGTCACCTGCTCATGCACTGACAGGCACCTGATCAGGCACTGACAGGCACCTGATCAGGCACTGACAGGCACCTGCTCAGGCACTGACAAGCACCTGCTCAGGCACTGACAGGTACTGACAGGCACCTGCTCGGGCACTGACAGGCACCTGCTCAGGCACTGACAGTCATCTGCTCAGGCACTGACAGTCACCTGCTCAGGCACTGACAGGCACTGACAGGCACCTGCTCAGGCACTGACAGGCACCTGCTCAGGCACTGACAGGCACCTGTTCAGGCACTGACAGGCACTGACAGTCATCTGCTCAGGCACTGACAGTCACCTGCTCAGGCACTGACAGGCACCTGCTCAGGCACTGACAGTCACCTGCTCATGCACTGACAGGCACCTGCTCAGGGACTGACAGGCACTGACAGTCACCTGCTCATGCACTGACAGGCACCTGCTCAGGGACTGACAGGTACCTGCTCAGGCACTGACAGGCACTGACAGGCACCTGTTCAGGCACTGACAGGTACCTGCTCAGGCACTGACAGTCACCTGCTCAGGCACTGACAGGCACCTGCTCAGACACTGACAGTCACCTGCTCATGCACTGACAGGCACCTGCTCAGGGACTGACAGGCACTGACAGTCACCTGCTCATGCACTGACAGGCACCTGCTCAGGGACTGACAGGTACCTGCTCAGGCACTGACAGGCACTGACAGGCACCTGTTCAGGCACTGACAGGCACCTGCTCAGGCACTGACAGGCACCTGCTCAGGTACTGACAGTCACCTGCTCAGGCACTGACAGGCACCTGCTCAGACACTGACAGGCACCTGCTCAGGTACTGACAGGCACCTGCTCAGGCACTGACAGTCACCTGCTCAGGGACTGACAGGCACTGACAGGCACCTGCTCAGGCACTGACAGGCACCTGCTCAGGCACTGACAGTCACCTGCTCAGGGACTGACAGGCACTGACAGGCACCTGCTCAGTCACTGACAGTCACCTGCTCAGGCACTGACAGGCACCTGCTCAGGTACTGACAGTCACCTGCTCAGGCACTGACAGGCACCTGCTCAGGCACTGACAGTCACCTGCTCAGGTACTGACAGTCACCTGCTCAGGCACTGACAGTCATCTGCTCAGGCACTGACAGGCACTGACAGGCACCTGCTCAGGCACTGACAGGCACCTGATCAGGCACTGACAGTCATCTGCTCAGGCACTGACAGTCACCTGCTCAGGCACTGACAGGCACCTGCTCAGGCACTGACAGTCACCTGCTCAGGCACTGACAGTCACCTGCTCAGGCACTGACAATCACCTGCTCAGGCACTGACAGTCATCTGCTCAGGCACTGACAGGCACTGACAGGCACCTGCTCAGGCACTGACAGGCACCTGACCAGGCACTGACAGTCACCTGCTCAGGCACTGACAGTCACCTGATCAGGCACTGACAGGCACCTGCTCAGGCACTGACAGGCACCTGCTCAGGCACTGACAGGCACTGACAGGCACCTGCTCAGGCACTGACAGTCACCTGCTCAGGCACTGACAGTCACCTGCTCAGGCACTGACAGTCACCTGCTCAGGTACTGACAGTCACCTGTTCAGGCACTGACAGTCACCTGCTCAGGCACTGACAGGCACTGACAGGCAACTGCTCAGGCACTGACAGGCACCTGATCAGGCACTGACAGTCATCTGCTCAGGCACTGACAGTCACCTGCTCAGGCACTGACAGGCACCTGCTCAGGCACTGACAGGTACCTGCTCAGGCACTGACAGGCACCTGATCAGGCACTGACAGGCACCTGCTCAGGCACTGACAGGTACCTGCTCAGGCACTGACAGGCACCTGCTCAGGCACTGACAGTCACCTGTTCAGGCACCTGTTCAGGCACTGACAGGCATCTGCTCAGGCACTGACAGTCATCTGCTCAGGCACTGACAGTCACCTGCTCAGGCACTGACAGGCATCTGCTCAGGCACTGACAGGTACCTGCTCAGGCACTGACAGGCACCTGCTCAGGCACTGACAGGCACCTGCTCAGGCACTGACAGGCACCTGCTCAGGCACTGACAGGCACCTGCTCAGGCACTGACAGGTACCTGCTCAGTCACTGACAGGCACTGACAGGCACCTGCTCAGGCACTGACAGGCACTGACAGTCACCTGCTCAGGCACTGACAGTCACTGACAGGCACCTACTCAGGCACTGACAGGCACCTGTTCAGGCACCTGTTCAGGCACTGACAGGCACCTGATCAGGCACTGACAGTCACCTGCTCAGGCACTGACAGGCACTGACAGGTACCTGCTCAGGCACTGACAGGCACCTGCTCAGGCACTGACAGGCACCTGCTCAGGCACTGACAGTCACCTGCTCAGGCACTGACAGGCACCTGCTCAGGCACTGACAGGTACCTGCTCAGGCACTGACAGTCACCTGCTCAGGTACTGACAGTCATCTGCTCAGGCACTGACAGGTACCTGCTCAGGCACTGACAGTCACCTGTTCAGGCACCTGCTCAGGCACTGACAGTCACCTGCTCAGGCACTGACAGGTACCTGCTCAGGCACTGACAGTCACCTGTTCAGGCACCTGCTCAGGCACTGACAGTCACCTGCTCAGGCACTGACAGGTACCTGCTCAGGCACTGACAGTCACCTGCTCAGGCACTGACAGTCACCTGCTCAGGCACTGACAGGCACCTGCTCAGTCACTGACAGGCACCTGCTCAGGCACTGACAGTCACCTGCTCAGGCACTGACAGGCACCTGTTCAGGCACTGACAGGCACCTGCTCAGGGACTGACATGCACTGACAGGCACCTGATCAGGCACTGACAGGCACCTGCTCAGGCACTGACAGGTACCTGCTCAGGCACTGACAGGCACTGACAGGCACCTGCTCAGGCACTGACAGGCACCTGCTCAGGCACTGACAGGTACCTGCTCAGGCACTGACAGGCACCTGATCAGGCACTGACAGGCACCTGCTCAGGCACTGACAGTCACCTGCTCAGGCACTGACAGGTACCTGCTCAGGCACTGACAGGCACCTGCTCAGGCACTGACAGGCACCTGCTCAGGCACTGACAGGCACCTGCTCAGGCACTGACAGGCACCTGCTCAGGCACTGACAGGCACCTGCTCAGGCACTGACAGTCACCTGCTCAGGGACTGACATGCACTGACAGGCACCTGCTCAGGCACTGACAGGCACCTGCTCAGGCACTGACAGGCACCTGCTCATGCACTGACAGGCACCTGATCAGGCACTGACAGGCACCTGATCAGGCACTGACAGGCACCTGCTCAGGCACTGACAGTCACCTGCTCAGGGACTGACATGCACTGACAGGCACCTGCTCAGGCACTGACAGGCACCTGCTCAGGCACTGACAGGCACCTGCTCAGGCACTGACAGGCACCTGCTCATGCACTGACAGGCACCTGATCAGGCACTGACAGTCACCTGATCAGGCACTGACAGGCACCTGCTCAGGCACTGACAGGTACCTGATCAGGCACTGACAGGCACTGACAGGCACTGACAGGCACCTGCTCAGTCACTGACAGTCACTGACAGGCACCTGATCAGGCACTGACAGTCACCTGCTCAGGCACTGACAGGCACCTGCTCAGGCACTGACAGTCATCTGCTCAGGCACTGACAGTCACCTGCTCAGGCACTGACAGGTACCTGCTCAGGCACTGACAGTCACTGACAGGCACCTACTCAGGCACCGACAGGCACTGACAGGCACCTGCTCAGGCACTGACAGTCACCTGCTCAGGCACTGACAGTCATCTGCTCAGGCACTGACAGTCATCTGCTCAGGCACTGACAGTCACCTGCTCAGGCACTGACAGGTACCTGCTCAGGCACTGACAGTCACTGACAGGCACCTACTCAGGCACTGACAGGCACTGACAGGCACCTGCTCAGGCACTGACAGTCACCTGCTCAGGCACTGACAGGCACCTGCTCAGGCACTGACAGGCACCTGCTCAGGCACTGACAGGCACTGACAGTCACCTGCTCAGGGACTGACATGCACTGACAGGCACCTGATCAGGCACTGACAGTCACCTGCTCATGCACTGACAGGCACCTGATCAGGCACTGACAGTCACCTGCTCAGGCACTGACAGGCACCTGCTCAGGTACTGACAGGCACCTGCTCAGGCACTGACAGGTACCTGCTCAGGCACTGACAGGCACTGACAGGTACCTGCTCAGGCACTGACAGGCACCTGCTCAGGCACTGACAGGCACCTGCTCAGGCACTGACAGGCACTGACAGTCACCTGCTCATGCACTGACAGGCACCTGCTCAGGGACTGACAGGTACCTGCTCAGGCACTGACAGGCACTGACAGGCACCTGTTCAGGCACCTGTTCAGGCACTGACAGGCACCTGCTCAGGCACTGACAGGCACCTGCTCAGGTACTGACAGTCACCTGCTCAGGCACTGACAGGCACCTGCTCAGGCACTGACAGGCACCTGATCAGGTACTGACAGGCACCTGCTCAGGCACTGACAGGCACTGACAGTCACCTGCTCAGGCACTGACAGGTACCTGCTCAGGCACTGACAGGCACTGACAGGTACCTGCTCAGGCACTGACAGACGATCTGAAGGGACCCTGGGCCTTTCAACAGTAAGAATGCAGTTGTCCAGGAAATAAAACGTAAAAATTTTGCGCCGCTCTGCGGCGCAATTTAACTACAAATTCAATTATATGCGGGTTAGAAAAAAACGTGCCGTTTCTCGGTGCATTTGTGTTATATTGCTACTTTCCTATACAATTGGGAAAAATAGTTAACTTTTACATTTTTAACGCACTTTTAAACGCACAATAACATTTTTAGAGGTCCGCACCATAAGCAATGTGACGCATTGATGAGAATGCATATCTAGGTCATAAGACTCAAATTTTTTGCGCCGCTCCGCGGCGCAATTTGTTTAGGGTTCCAGGTCTTGAGCTTTAAAAAAAAAATATGCCAAGTGGTATAGCTGATTCCAAATTGGTGTCGCTGGTTCCAAAGTTGATATGACAGTTTGCTAACTCCAGGTCCTAAAAGTTGGAACGTGCTTTTTCATCCATTTTGTTTGGACCTTTCAACGCTTGGGACGGGGCCCTTTCAGCGCTCGGGAAGGGGGCCCTTTCGAGGCGCCGCACCCCCCTGGACGAAATCCTGGCTACCTGACTGACGGCCACTCCCATATAATTTATAACGCACACTCCGTTCAGATGAATAATGACACCTCCCATTGTCGCTGAACGACAGCAGGGTGACGTGGCAGACGGCCAGCTGTCGAGTCGTTGGCGAGACACCGACTCTCTGTCCGGCCGAGTCTCATGACGTCACAGTTCCCAAGCGATTGGTGAGTCACGACTGCTCTCCGGTCAGTGGCGGTGAGTCATTGCTGTACTCGCTGACTCGACTCATCCGGGAGCCTCGTATGACTCAGAACACGAAGAGAACTGGCGTGCAGTGTGTCGGTGAAGTGCCGGAGAGAAGAGTATAACGTCAGTTCTGGACAGGTGCCCGATAAGGCATGCTCCCTTCCACCCACAGCTTCTCTTACAACAACCAACACTCTCCGAGGCTGGCCAGTCATGGTTAGTCAGAACTCAGAGTCACACAACCTACCAGCAGCTGTAATCACTGGCGCATCTAGAACGGCAAAGGTGTTTTTTTTTTCTTCTGGAGAGGGAATCGCAAGATGTCCGACACAATCCCAAAAATTTCATCGTATTTCACATACTCGTGCATTAGGAACTGATTTAAAGCAAGCTTGCCTTTGTAGGAGTTTCTTAGACTTACTTTTGTAATCAGGAGTGTCGACTTTCTCCCGATTTCAGTCGTTTTCAGGGGCCATGACCAGCCTTGGAATTTGGGTCATTTTCTGGACTTTTTGGGTCCAAAGAATTTTGCTCTCTTCATATTTGTTCAAGAAATTTGCTCTCTTCTCGCCTGATTGTACTAGCATTGTAGTTCAAATATAATTCAATTTTCCTCACAAGGATTTAATATCTATTACAAATCAGAATTTTTTACTTTCCAAGTAAAATAATTAAAACAAAAATGAAAATCTTAACTTGCCTGACAATACAATTTTACTCTCCACCTATGGATTTTACTCTCCGGGACCAGGTCATGTAATGAAAAATCCAACACTGGCCATGACCCAGATGTCCCTCTCGGACCCGCCGTTGGGCCTGTCCCAGCCATCCAGAGGCGGCATCAGGGTCGGCCTCTGTCGGTCTGAATCATCCCCGTTTCGTTCCGCGTGGTGGCCGGCCGCCGTCTGGCTGGCACACGACACTGCTCGCGGCGGACGGCGGCGGCGGCGGCACGCACCCAACCGTGCAGGTGTCCGGCCCCTCCCACACGCCCGCCGCCCCGCCGCCCCGCCGCCCCGCCGCCCGGCGACCTTCGCAACTGCGACGTCACAGTACCACCCGCCCGCCCGCGGCCGTCCCCTGGACGTAACGGGTCGCAGCTGGTGCGGGTGTGTGTGTGTGTGTGTGTGTGTGTGTGTGTGTGTGTGTGTGTGTGTGTGTGTGTGTGTGTGTGTGTGTGTGTGTGTGTGTGTGTGTGTGTGTGTGTGTGTGTGTGTGTGTGTGTGTGTGTGTGTGTGTGTGTGTGTGTGTGTGTGTGTGTGTGTGTGTGTGTGTACTGCACCTGTGTCTGCGTAGGTGGCAGCCGGAGGCGTGGGAGGGTGATGTGCGTGGCCCGTCTTCGCTTGTAGGTGGACCGGTGGGAACTTCGTCCGGCTGTCCGCCTGTCCGCCTGTCCGCCTGTCCGGCTGTCCAGCTGTCCGCCTGTCCGGCTGTCCGGCTTCTAGTATCCAGCGCTCAGTATGCGTTCAGTACTACGCTCAGCACTTATCTACTTACTTCGCCGGCAGCAGCTTCGTTGGCGGACGGGGCCCGAATCACCGCGCCGATGCAGCCTCCACATCCCCTCCTTACTTGTTGGCCAGCGTCCGCTTTACCGATACGAGCGACCAGTGTCCAATGTCCAGCCTGCGCACAAACCACCTGGCTAGCGCGTCCTGTGTACAATGTCCAGCCCGCGTCCATTCCATTCCTTCCTGTGTTCCATTCCTGTCTCTTCTCCGGAGCGGGGGCGACCATGGTTCCTGTTGGGTCCGGAGGGTGCCGGTCCCGGTGGCCGGCGGCTCGGGGCGACCGTTGCTCCTGTTGGGTCCGGAGGGTACCGGTGGGCGGCGGCTCGGGAACTGGGCCGGTCGATGAGCGGGGACACGGGGTTCATCACTGACGCGTCGTTCAAACGACCGTGCCCGCTGCCCCGCGTGATACCAGCGCCCCTGGTGGACGTCACACAAACGACGGGCCATGAAGCAGTCGGTATTGACGCCTGTGCCGACGGTGTATAGTGCCCTGGTTCGACTGTCGGGCGCCTCCTGCTGGGGTGTATAGTGCCCTGGTTCGACTGTCGGGGGCGCCTCCTGCTGGGGTGTATAGTGCCCTGGTTCGACTGTCGGGCGCCTCCTGCTGGGGTGTATAGTGCTCTGGTTCGACTGTCAGGCGCCCCCTGCTGGGGTGTATAGTGTCCTGGTTCGACTGTCGGGCGCCTCCTGCTGGGGTGTATAGTGCCCTGGTTCGACTGTCGGGGGCGCCTCCTGCTGGGGTGTATAGTGCCCTGGTTTGACTGTCGGGCGCCTCCTGCTGGGGTGTATAGTGCCCTGGTTCGACTGTCGGGGGCGCCTCCTGCTGGGGTGTATAGTGCCCTGGTTCGACTGTCGGGGGCGCCTCCTGCTGGGGTGTATAGTGCCCTGGTTCGAATGCCGGGGGCCTCCTGCTGGGGTGTATAGTGCCCTGGTTCGAATGTCGGGGGCCTCCTGCTGGGGTGTATAGTGCCCTGGTTCGACTGTCGGGGGCGCCTCCTGCTGGGGTGTATAGTCCCTGGTTCTACTGTCGGGGGCGCCTCCTGCTGGGGTGTAAAGTGCCCTGGTTCGACTGTCGGGGCGCCTCCTGCTGGGGTGTATAGTGCCCTGGTTCGACTGTCGGGGGCCTCCTGCTGGGGTGTATAGTGCCCTGGTTCGACTGTCGGGGGCGCCTCCTGCTGGGGTGTATAGTGCCCTGGTTCGATTGTCGGGCGCCTCCTGCTGGGGTGTATAGTGCCCTGGTTCGACTGTCCGGGGCCTCCTGCTGGCCGGCAGTCGGGTCAGCTGCGAGTGGGGTGTCCTCGGGAGAGTCTCAGGCGCGCCCGTTCAGGACCCTGCTATGCTGACTGGGCCGCCTCAGAGCTGACTGGAGAGGGAGCGGAGGAAGGGGAGGAGCGAGCTGGCAGCTGAGTCAGCCGAATAACCCACACAGCTGGCATGGATTCTGACCTCGGCGCCGAAACGCGGCCACAGCTATGCAGGCCGAATGGCGAGAATCATTCGGAATGCTTAGACCAAATGCAGGTGGTTCCGTGAATGGTAATACTGTGGATTGTCTCCTAGGCCCCAATTTCCTGTGGCGGTAGGCACAACGTGAGCCGTCCGGATTCATGTACATGTCTAAATCGCTTCTGGCTGCTGTGTCTAACCCCGGACGTGAATGTAGTTCTCGGTATTTAGTATGCAATATACAATGCATATTCAGCGCTGGGTTGTACTGCGAATGCAAGGTCACCTTCGAGCGGTTTACCAGCAGAATACGGACATCACTGTGTGGTGCAGTAGCAGGCTGTTCGCTTCTTTGACAGCGACACTGCCTTCATTCAGCTTCCACTAAAAATAAATGAATGAGACTTGCGAGCCATCAGGATGCCTTTCCACGTACCAGTGGCTTCGTTCTACTGGATAGTTTTGTGACTGGGAAAGGGTGATGCAAGCATAGAGAGCGAAGCCAAATCGTTGCTAGCTACTGAACATCACTGCAGTCTGTTTGAAGGCCACTGGCATCTCCACACCGCTGTTCCATCATTCACGTATTCTGCCCTCTATCGGTACCTATCGGGCGGTGGCCGCGTTCGCCGCCAGCGAATGTGTATGATGTAATGTATAATGTTGAAGTCTGGGGATGTATGTATCCAGATGCATGTATCCAGATGCATGTATCCAGATGTATGTATCCAGATGATGTATCCAGATGTATGTATCCAGATGTATGTATCCAGATGTGTGTATCCATATGTATGTATCCAGATGTATGTATCCATATGATGTATGTATCCAGATGTATATATCCATATGATGTATGTGTTCAGATGTATGTATCCAGATGTATGTATCCAGATGTATGTATGTATCCAGATGATGTATCCAGATGTATGTATCCAGATATATGTATCCAGAATCCAGATGTATGTATCCAGATGTATGTATCCAGATGTATGTATCCAAATGTATGTATGCAGATGTGTGTATCCAGATGTATGTATCCAGATGTATGTATACAGATGTATGTATCCAGATATATGTATACAGATGTATGTATCCAGATGTATGTATCCAAATGTATGTATGCAGATGTATGTATCCAGATGTATGTATCCAGATGTATGTATCCAGATGTATGTATCCAGATGTATGAATCCAGATGTATGTATTCAGATGTATGTATCCAGATGTATGTATCCAGATGTATGTATCCATATGTATATATCCAGATATATATCCAGATGTATGTATACAGATGTATGTATCCAGATGTGTGTATCCATATGTATGTATCCAGATGTATGTATCCATATGATGTATGTATCCAGATGTATATATCCATATGATGTATGTGTTCAGATGTATGTATCCAGATGTATGTATCCAGATGTATGTATCCAGATGTATATATCCAGATGTATGTATCCAGATGCATGTAGCCATATGATGTATGTATCCAGATGTATGTATCCATATGTATGTATCCATATGATGTATGTATCCATATGTATGTATCCATATGATGTATGTATACAGATGTATGCATCCAGATGTATGTATCCAGATGTATGTATCCAGATGTATGTATCCATATGTATGTATCCAGATGTATGTATACAGATGTATGTATCCAAATGTATGTATCTAGATGTATGTATCCAGATGTATGTATCCAAATGTATGTATCCAGATGTATGTATCCATATGTATGTATCCAGATGTATGTATCCAGATGTATGTATCCAGATGTATGTATCCATATGTATGTATCCATATGTATGTATCCAGATGTATGTATGCAGATGTATGTATCCAGATGTATGTATACAGATGTATGTATCCAGATGTATGTATCCAGATGTATGTATCCAGATGTATGTATCCATATGTATATATCCAGATATATATATCCAGATGTATGTATCCAGATGTATGTATCCAGATGTATGTATCCAGGTGTATGTATCCAGATGTATATATCCAGATGTATGTATCCAGATGTATGTATCCATATGATGTATGTATACAGATGTATGCATCCAGATGTATGTATCCAGATGTATGTATCCAGATGTATGTATCCATATGTATGTATGTATCCATATGTATGTATCCAGATGTATGTATCCAGGTGTATGTATCCAGATATATGTATCCAGATGTATGTATCCAGATGTATGTATCCAAATGTATGTATCCAGATGTATGTATCCAGATGTATGTATGTATCCAGATGTATGTATACAGATGTATGTATACAGATTTATGTATCCAGATGTAAGTATCTAGATGTATGTATGTATCCAGATGTATGCATCCAGATGTATGCATCCAGATGTATGTATCCAGATGTATGCATCCAGATGTATGTATCCAGATGTATGCATCCAGATGTATGTATCCTGATGTATGTATCCAGATGTATGTATCCAGATGTATGTATGTATCCAGATGTATGTATACAGATGTATGTATACAGATGTATGTATACAGATGTATGTATACAGATGTATGTATACAGATGTATTTATACAGATGTATGTATACAGATGTATGTATCCAGATGTATGTATCCAGATGTATGTATCCATATGTATGCATCCAGATGTATGTATCCAGATGTATGTATGTATCCAGATGTATGAATACATATGTATGTATCCAGATGTATGTATGTATACAGATGTATGAATACATATTTATGTATACAGATGTATGAATACATATGTATGTATCCAGATGTATGTATCCAGATTATGTATGTATCCAGATGTATGCTTGTGGACGTCGTCGAGTCAGTGCCGCCGGTCGCCGCTGGATCGCCAGGACGGCACAATCGTTCTGTCTGCACTCTGCCGTGCAGTTGCTTTGTGCCGGCCCGCACGAAACCCTGCAGTCGGCACTGTTTGACTGAAGAACCGGTTTGCCCCTTGTTCCCTCGCCTCTTCCCCCTCCCCTCTCCGCGTTGAGGTTCGACAACAGTACCGTTTGCCAGACTGGGTGGCCCGGCCAGTCCGTGTGAGATGACCGGAGCGATGGAGATAAAAGAAGATCGCATCGCTATATCTGTTCCGCGTCCTCCCGGAACTTCAGCGCTGTGAACCTGTCTTCTCGTGGTTTGAGATCATGGGTCAGCATGCAACAGCGTGGGAACGCTCTGTTGTTCGATATATACAGGACAAAGGGAAGTGATGATGCCAGATCATGATCTGTAACGGTGCGCAAAGCGTAGAGGCCTTGGTGCCTCAGTTGTATGATCTCACCCGTGTAACAGCCATCGGAAATGGCGTCCCGAGGCCTGAACAATTCGTGCTGTCTTTTACAATAGTCCGCTGAAAATGTATCTGATTTATCGAGTGTGTTTCAATTATTGATACGAGGAGAGGACTTGTTTCAGCTGAATATTTGACCCCATATCTTTGACAACTGGTTTGGGTAGCAAGTCAACTTCATGTTCCGCATTCAGAACGACACCTTTCCATTGATGTCTTCAGTCACTGTTTTCATTTCATCACAACGGTGCATGTCTTTATTCTACAGACTTCTTATTCTTTACATCGTAGAATGCAATGACCTGGCACCTGCACGTTCCTGTGACATCACTATATGTGTGTATTTATAGATCTCTTCAAAGAGCTGTTGTTGACACTTGCGCCCTGTTCTCAGGAGTGTGACTTGGCCGGAGCGGTGACCGGACCGGGTCACCTCCCAGGCCGCAGCCATGGTGGTCTCCGAAGGGCAGATTAGTAACATCATGGGCGGCATGCAAGAAACCACCGGCATCCGCCTCAACAACCACAAGCACAAACTCCGGCACAGGTATGTGTGGACAACCACAAACACAAACTCCGACACAGGTAGATGGACAACCACAAACACAAACTCCGACACAGGTAGATGGACAACCACAAACAAACTCCGACACAGGTATGTGTGGACAACCACAAACACAAACTCCGACACAAGTAGATGGACAACCACAAGCACAAACTCTGACACAGGTGTGTGTGGACAACCACAAATACAAACTCTGACACAGGTAGATGGACAACCACAAACACAAACTCCGACACAGGTAGATGGACAACCACAAGCACAAACTCCAACACAGGTATATGTGGACAACCACAAACACAAACTCCGACACAGGTAGATGGACAACCACAAGCACAAACTCCGACACAGGTATGTGTGGACAAACACAAACACACTCCGACACAGGTAGATGGACAACCACAAACACAACTCCGACACAGGCATGTGTGGACAACCACAAACACAAACTCCGACACAGGTAGATGGACAACCACAAACACAAACTCCGATACAGGTAGATGGACAACCACAAACAAACTCCGACACAGGTATGTGTGGACAACCACAAACACAAACTCCGACACAAGTAGATGGACAACCACAAGCACAAACTCTGACACAGGTGTGTGTGGACAACCACAAATACAAACTCTGACACAGGTAGATGGACAACCACAAACACAAACTCCGACACAGGTAGATGGACAACCACAAGCACAAACTCCAACACAGGTATATGTGGACAACCACAAACACAAACTCCGACACAGGTAGATGGACAACCACAAGCACAAACTCCGACACAGGTATGTGTGGACAAACACAAACACACTCCGACACAGGTAGATGGACAACCACAAACACAACTCCGACACAGGCATGTGTGGACAACCACAAACACAAACTCCGACACAGGTAGATGGACAACCACAAACACAAACTCCGACACAGGTATGTGTGGACAACCACAAACACAAACTCCGACACAGGTAGATGGACAACCACACACACAAACTCCGACACAGGTATGTGAATAACGGTAATTTCGATGGTCGCACGCGCATACATAGGCGTATCCAAGGTTTCGCCCAGGTAGTACCCGCGGCCAGTTGTATGGGCCCCCTGGCGCGTTTTGGGCCCCCTGGAACATTATTGAACCCTTGACACAGAGTCCCATGTTTCGCTTGGCTGGCACTATTTGAACTGCGTATTCTGGGTGCGGTACAAGTCAGTGGCGGTGGATTGTATTTTCGGAAGGGGGGGGGGGCAAAGCAATATCCAAGGGCCCACGGAGCGTCAGGTTCCCTTTTCAAGACTGAGGGTCCCTTTACCTTTACCATCCTACACCAACCAAGCGAAACAAAAGTGTTGTTGAGCGGGGGGAGGGGGGGTAAATAATAAAAATGTATTCTTGAGCGGGGGGGGGGGGTAAAGAATTAAAATAACAAGTTAATATCAAATTCAACTTGTTAGAGATTTTGAAGTCATGATTTGAAGGGAGGTACAGATATCCTAAAATCCTAAAAGAGTTCTTATCTGGCTTACAAGAGATCTCTGTGGGTCTGAGGGGACTCCTACAGGCTTCGGAAGATCGGTCTTGAAGGGCCTAGCAAGGATCCCCACAGACCGACCGAGGGCAATTTAAGACCGACCGAAGACGCCAGTCTGACCGAAGGTCCCTCAGGCTGACCGAGGGTCCTTTCAGGTCAGTGCAGGGTCCCTTAGGCCGACCGAGGGCATTTCAGGGCGACCGAGAGCTGATGGCGTCCGGTAGATGGCGTGTGTAACATTCGCAACGAATAGTCAATTTCATGGAAACCCTGAATGTTTTCCAAAGCCACTCAACTACATGAAGATCTACGAGTCACTGCGAGTTGTCATTCTTGGTCAAACAACCACCAGTGAGCTGCGATATCAACAAAACAGTGCGCAACTGTTGTCGGACGCGCGCCATTTATGTCGAAGTTCTTTTGCGGTTGCTCCCGAGCAACCGCGAGAGCCGCAGAAAGTATGACGTCACACCGCCGGACCCAGTTCTCTGTGATTGGCAGACGATTTAGCTCCGCCCTTTTGGCCGAGGGAGCCGCGGGGGCCGCAACGACTTGAACAGCGCTCCGTAGTCACAAGTAATGCAACGACAATTCATAAACTGGGATTTGTAGTTTGATAAAATAAATGCAATCACGCTCTGTTGGTGTCACTGTTTGAACGAGTGGACATCTCTGAAGCTCGGCATGGTCTGGAACGGACGACGTTCACCACCGTGTCCGTCAATGCATAGCGTATTACACGTTGTTCTATTACCCTGTATTACACGATTCATCATGACGTCATCATAGCATCATATCATTTGATTTTGGTATTGTGAAACACTACGCAAGCTAATATATATATTGGGATGATCATATTAACATGGCAATATTTATTTTTTATATATAAACAATGGCCGAAATAACAGAATCAAGCTTTTGTTTTTACAACATGTCTTCAAGATCTTGAAGATGTTGTAAAAACGAAAGCTTGATTCTGTTATTTCGGCCATTGTTTATATAAAAAATAAATATTGCCATGTTAATAGGACCATCCCAATATATATATATATTAATTTAATAATTATGGCATACACAACCATCTCATACATAAACAAAACTATGCAAGCTCATTGAACATCAGCTAGTCGTGCAGTTCAAACCGGGTACCAGCTCCGACTGTCCCGAATTCAGATCCATCGTCCGGTCCGCTGTTACCGTCCAACTCTGCGATCTAACATTGTCTTTTCCCATTAGCAATTTAGAACAGCGTAGTGACGATCCATCAAACCGTTCTTTCTTCAAGCCTTAATATAATCAGCGATCATATTTGTTTAGCGCTTACATCAATCATTCTTTTTAATATCGTCCCGCCAAGCTGAGGCAAATGGCACTCTGGGCCCGTAAAGGGCTGATCACGCCCACAGACGTCTGTGACGATCACCGGAATAGTGGCGTACACACTGCGGGCGACCAGCGCCGACCTCGAGCCCAACTCATGTGAGCCGCCATAAACTCATTCCTTCGTTCGTTCACAAAGTTTCAGATCGATTGATGCAATAGTTTCTGGGATTCGAAACCAGCATTCATACGTGCGTGCGCACGTGTAAACGCTTCGAAGCAAACAGGACTATTGAGAACCGTAATGCTAGCAGTCATATGTGAAATCATATGTAGCTACAGGGGTGGTAAAAGTGCTTTGAGTGGCCCCGACCAAAAGTGGCACACACAAAAATGACCCCAGCACAGCTGGGGTCATTTTTTTACTTCACATGAATACCCTAACACCTGGCTGCATGCTTACATCATCCCTATATTTTAACCAGCGCCGTGCCCGAGGGGGGGGGGGGGTAGACACCCCCTCAGGTTTTTCGCGGATAGCGGAAAAACGGCGACGCGCAGCGCCTCCATTTTTGGCACAACTGTTTTTGCATCAATTGTCCACATTATGTTTTTAACAAATCCTCGGGTCATCTTAGGTCAGGTCACCAGACCAGGTCACGTGACCCCACATTCCAAAGAACTTGTGGTCGTACCACAGTCACAGTTTTGGGATGATCGGTTTTACACTTACAGGATTTCATAAGGTCACATATATCTACAATTCGTTTATCTTGGATTTTGAATATCAGCGACCTAAGGTCGGTTTAATTTCGTGACCTCCCCATTATAAGTCTAATGGGAAATATTAAAATGCTTCCTATTCCAAGGAGACGCAAGATAGCAGTCTAATTCCTTCTAGATCATGTTATTATAGGACATTCTTGATGACCTAGGTACCATTTTTGTTCAGTGACCCCTACAAGGTCAGCCGAGGTCATCCGAGGTCACCAACAGTTGTATGTCAATTACTCTCGACATAATGACGATAGATAAGTGAAATTGACACCAATGTGTCTATCTCGTCGCGGCACGTCTTCTCATATGCAACATGACCTACTTGGGTCACCACCACTTGACCTTGACCTGAGGTCACATTTGTGCGTTGACCTGACCTGGTCAACACTAATATGAGTCGAAGCGTCTTGACGAGACAAGCACGATAGCGTCAAAAGTATTGCCTTGTTATTAGCTAAAAAGCTATTCGTGATATCTTTTTGAATAGCCTTTTTGACATTTGATGAGCTCTGGAGCCTAAACTATTGACCTGAGCTCAAATTCGAGAGGATACCTTAGCGATTGCATTTCGCAAGGGTTTTCCATTGCTTTTTTCCGTTTGTTCCTAGCTATCATAGTTCCTGTGATATTTGTGGGTTTCTGGAGCGAAGTCCTAAAACTTGCAAATCTAACCTTTGATGGCCTCTGGTGACCTCAATATTGACTTGAGGAAAATATCTGAAGTACCTTCGAATGTGCTTGTCGAGAGCTTTTGAACGTCTTTTCCGCGTCTTTCTAGCCCTTTTAGTTTTCGAATTAGAGGGGTGGGGTCCCAAGACAGTGAAATCCACTGTCCTGACAGTAGACCTCCATTGCAAATGCACTAGTACCCCGGCCCGCCCCCGGGAATCGACTGTCCGGATTTCCCGCGCCGTGCTGGGGGGGGGGGGGGGGCGTTTAGACGTCCCTCTCTAAGGTTTTTCGAGGATATCGAAAAACGGCGGCGCACAGCGCCGCCGTTTTTGGCACAGCTGTTAAGGCATCAATTGCCCATATTGTAAAATTCTTGACCACGGGTCATCTCAGGTCAGGTCACCAGGCCAGGTCACGTGACCCCACCTCCAAAAAAAGTGTGCGGTCGTACCACAACCACAGTTTTTGGCCGATGGATTTCGTACTTACAGGATTTCATAAGGGTAATGGTACCTACAATTCGTATATCTCGGATTTGTTATATCAGTGATCTAAGGTCGGGTCAATTTCGTTACCTCCCCATTATAAGTCAATGGGGAAATATTCAAATGCTTCCTATTCTGAGGATACGCATGATATCAGCACAATTCCTTTTGGATCATGTTATTATAGGCCATTCTTGAAGACCCAGGCGCATTTCTGGTTCAGTGACCCCACGTGTTGAATCTATCTTCCGGATGTTATTTTTTCGTCGGATTTTTGTTTTAATGTAATTTATTATTATTGGCAATCAATAGCTGAAACGCAACTGCTAATTTACAAACAAAAAAAGTAAATGTACATATGTACATACTGACCTGATGAATATGATGATTAAGTGAATAATACATCTGAAGTGGTTTTGACGATCAGTATTTCTAAGGACATGATCGCGTAGTAAATTTTCACTGGGATGACATAGTAATGATTTTGTGCTGGTATTTTGACCCCCGAGTACTTCATAGTTCATGAGAAGGAGCATTTTGTCCCAGACCTTATCCATAAGGACAGAACACTTTACCACCCCTGTGTAGCTATTGAAAATGCAAGTCAATTTAGCATATAACTTGAGACTCATGAGAGCCATGTTGACCACCAACTATGAGGAGAGAGGGAGAGAGGGAGAGAGGGAGAGAGGGAGAGAGGGAGAGAGGGAGAGAGGGAGAGAGGGAGAGAGGGAGAGAGGGAGAGAGGGAGAGAGGGAGAGAGGGAGAGAGTCCACCAGCAGCTTCACACTTACCTCTCCGAAAATCACCTCCTTTCTCCTAACCAGCACGGTTTTCGCCCCCGTCACTCCACGGAAACCGCGCTGACTTCCATATCCGACCATATCCTATCCGCCTACAACCATAGAGAAGTATCCCTTCTCTGCCTGCTGGACTTGACCAAATGTTTCGATGTGATCGACCACTCAAAGCTCCTTACTAAATTACAGGCTCACGGAATCCACACATCTTGGTTCTCGGCATACCTGAGAAACCACACTCAGAGTGTCAGCCTCACTGATAATCTGGGTGGTGTCAAAAAATCCCACCCGCTGCCCAATAACATCCAAGGCTCAGCTTAGGGCCTCTTCTCTACTGCGTGTTCGCTAACGACATCAGTCAGTTTGTCGAAGACGCAGTGGTAGTCCAATACGCCGAAGACACACATTATGGTCTGCGGCAAAAAGTCCGAAATTCAAACAGTGGTCGCACGCATGGAAAACGTTCTGGCCTCTCTTGATATTTGGTTCCGAGCAAACAGACTTAAAGTTATCGCCGCTAAGACCCAACTGATGCTTTTGGGCAGCCCACAAAATCTGCGCACTTTACCCGACATCAAAGTAGCATTCCGCGACCATGATTTACTCCCCATTTCGGAAGCCACAAACCTCGGCCTCACCTTTGATCGTTCTCTCATGTTCATGTTCATGTTCATATATTCAAGACAATCCACAAGGTGGGTATTACAATCTCACGTCAATCAGATAGCTCACGTTTCAACGATTACTAAACGCTGCTTTGGAGTTTTGAGTGGTCTATCACATCTGCGGGGACACCTACCCCCCGCCGTGATTCTCGCGCTTGTCAACGCCCTGGTCGTCTCGCAAATTATATATTGTATCTCGGTGTACGGCGGTGGCACCAAACAGAACCTCTCTCGCATTGAACAAAATACTTAACTATTCAGCTAAAGTAATTTTCGGCCGCAAAAAGTATGATCATGTGTCTGATTTGCTGAGGCGACTGGGGTGGCTGAGCGCGGAGCAACTTGTGTCGTATCACGCCATGAGCCTCGTGCACAAGGTGCCGTTGTAGCGGTGAGCCTTGGCTGCCGATCTCACCACTGTAGCCGAGGCTCTCGGCCGTGACCTGGACGCTGTCACGCGGCAGGACTCGGCAGGACTACCTGTTGTATGTAACGCGGTCCCGCACCGAAATGGGGAGGAGGCGGTTTAAGTGCAGGGGACCGGCGTCGTACAACGCCCTGCCACCCGATCTATCGCGGCTCCCTCCGCACCTGTTCAGTCGCCGTCTGAGGCGGCACCTCAGCGATGGCCGGTCGGCACAGGTTGAATCCTGTCTCGATGAAAGTTTATATTTAGTTTCGACTAATGTGTGTTTGTAATTTGTGACTTTTGCTGTGTGACGTTGTGCATGTGTGTGTGCGTGTGCGTTGTATGTTCCGACCACATTCCTCTAGTTGTATATTTAACAGTGACGAGAGGTAGTAATAGCCGCAAGTATATTGCGGAATGCCTCAATACACAGTATGAGTATGAGTATGAGCATGGATGGTCTAGAAAACAGAAGCCTGCTCTTTGCCTGTCATGCCATTTCTGACATCGCTGAGCCGACTGACCGATCCCTGCCCCCCCCCCCCCCCCCCCATCCCCCCGCCCGCCCGCCCGCCCGCTGCGCCGGCGGCCCAATTGTAGCGCACGACTGACTGGGCGTGACTGTCTAGTTACCCTGGACGTGGCGTAACCCGCGTTCAGCTGACGTCTGGCCGATCACAGCCCACCCTGAACAGCTGAGTCGCCAGTGACGTCACGTGACTGACTGGGGCCAGCTGACGTCTGGCCGATCACAGCCCACCCTGAACAGCTGAGTCGCCAGTGACGTCACGTGACTGACTGGGGCCAGCTGACGTCTGGCCTATCACAGCCCACCCTGAACAGCTGAATCGCCAGTGACTTCACGTGACTGACTGGGGCCAGCTGACGTCTGGCCGACCACAGCCCACCCTGAACAGCTGAGCCGTCAGTGACGTCATGGCGCGTGCCGGCCCGTCTGTGACCCCACTTCTGGTGAGATGAAGGACGGCCTGTCCTCTGGAGGCAGCCTTCTGCGAGGCAGGCGAGCCAGCGAGTGTCTCAATCCATTGTCCCGTGGTCGAACTGTGAAGGAGCGTTAAACAAGGCTCGTTCGCCCGCTCGCTCGGTGGCGGCGGCGGCGGCGGCGGCGGCGGCGGCGGCGGCGGCGGCGGTTTTTCCTCGGTCGGAGGCTACCGCCGTTGATCGGGGCTTTGTTCGCCTGTTTACGTCAGCGGCTCCCTCCACTTCATTGTGGCGGGCCGTGGTTATAAACGCAGCCCGGATGTGTGGTGGTAGGGCCGGGGAATGTTTTGCGACTCAGCGATGGTGGTGTGTGGAAAGCAGAGCACGATACGTCGCTACTCACGTTGTTGTCACGGGCCTGAATAGCCAGCACTTTTGCCAGATATGTAATATGTTGAGTGACTCTTGCCCGCAGTATTTTTTTTCAACGGAGGTTTGTTAAAAAGCTTTCGTGTAAAGGGCAAGGTAGCCGAGAAGAGCCCTAGCCTTGTGTTTAATCGGTTCAATGCAATCAAGCAACTCAGTTCAATTCAATCAATCACGGTTACTGCCAATCATGATGCCGCTCCTTATCATATCATCACAATGATACAGTCGTACACCACGTCACCACGTCACCACGTCACCAGCGTCACACGTCACACGTCACCAGTCAACAAGTCACCAGCCGGCTTCAGTCATGTGAAGACGTATGGACAGTGCAGTGTGCGCGCCACCGACATGTCGTACACCACGTCACCAGCCGGCTTCAGTCATGTGAAGACGTATGGGCAGTGCAGTGTGCGCGCCACCGACATGTCGTACACCACGTCACCAGCCGGCTTCAGTCATGTGAAGACGTATGGACAGTGCAGTGTGCGCGCCACCGACATGTCGTACACCACGTCACCAGCCGGCTTCAGTCATGCGAAGACGTATGGACAGTGCAGCGTGCGCGCCACCGACATGTCGTACACCACGTCACCAGCCGGCTTCAGTCATGTGAAGACGTATGGACAGTGCAGTGTGCGCGCCACCGACATGTCGTACACCACGTCACCAGCCGGCTTCAGTCATGTGAAGACGTATGGACAGTGCAGTGTGCGCGCCACCGACATGTCGTACACCACGTCACCAGCCGGCTTCAGTCATGTGAAGACGTATGGACAGTGCAGTGTGCGCGCCACCGACATGTCGTACACCACGTCACCAGCCGGCTTCAGTCATGCGAAGACGTATGGACAGTGCAGCGTGCGCCACCGACATGTCGGAATCATATGAGTGATGGTTCCTCCAGGGCCATGGCCCCAGCCCCGTGACTGTCTACTCCGTATTTACTGCCGCCTACCGAATCCAAGCGTCTCATTCACGTCGCTGGTACGTGGCTGGTCGCTGCAGACGGTGTAGTGGGCAGAGCAACCCTTAACTTCATTCGATTCAACAGGCATTGCGTATACATTTTGACGATAGGCGTAGGAACAGGGGGGCTGGGGCCATGGCCCCCTCACATTTCGTTTTTTTTCTTCTTCTAAAATATTTTCTCTTTTTTGGTGAGGAAAATGTTTGATTGTAAAAAGTTTACCAAGGCGAGAAGAGCCCAAATCTGCAAAGAAATCTTGCATGGGGGGGGGGGGGTTCTCTCAAGACGAGGTCAAAGTTTCACTGCCCCCCCCCCCCCCACACACTTTTCGTGACGTTCCCATATCCCTGATTTTGACACAACCTATATTTTTTTCAGAGTCTTATAATTTGTCTGGATTTTTAGATAGTTATTCATGCCATTTGATTTGTACATACTTTTAGTCATTGTGTGTATATTTTGTTCACTCACACGCACTAGCGGATCCAAGGGGGGGGGGGGGCATGGCGGCCATGCCCCATCCCCCCCAACCAACCGCCTGAAATCGGCACAAAATTTACATTTCCTGATATAGAAGACAATCTAAGCAACTTTTACTAAGGAAAGTTTGTTTTAAATCAGCTATCAATCAATGCATAAGCAAGCGAAATCCGATGAGTTTTCAGAATTGTGTGATAATTTTTGGAATTTGCCTCCCCAAACCACCGTTCTGGATCCGCCAATGCTTACACGTTCCTGTATGGCGATTGACCTCGAATAGCCCTACCTTGCGAATTGGCCGATATAGTCAAAATAAATAAATAAACTAAACAGCACCTGGTGGAGGCAAACGTGTACCGCGCCCCTGAATAACAATACTCTGTGGCAGCACACCCACTCCGCGTGATTTCCAGCTGGGACTCACGCTTACTCACGCTCACTGAAGCTGGGACAGTTTGTCGGTCTGTCTGTCTGTCACTCTGTCTCTGTGTCCGTCTATCTGTGTGTCAGTTGGCGGCCAGTTCCTCGCTCCGTCCGGACGTCTGGTGCGTTCGTCGTCTGCGGGCGGGTCGATCCGGGTATCGGATCAGTCATCTGGGCCGGGGGCGGGGGATGGATGAGCCGTCTCTCTCTGCCGCCGGCAATCATTGCACCACTCTGCCTCCCCTGTCCGCCTTATATGTCTCCTGTGTCTCTCTGTCCGCCTTCTATGTCTCCTGTGCCTCTCCTGTCCGCCTTATATGTCTCCTGTGTCTCTCTGTCCGCCTTCTATGTCTCTCTGTCCGCCTTCTATGTCGCCTGTGCCTCTCCTGTCCGCCTTCTATGTCTCTCTGTCCGTCTTTCTGTTCGCCTTCTATGTCTCTCTGTCCGCCTTATATGTGTCTCTGTCCGCCTTCTATGTATCTCTGTCCGCCTGTCTTCCTCTCCTGTCCGCCTTCTGTCTCCTGTGCCTCTCTCCGTCCACCTTCTATGCCTCTCTGTCCGCCTTCTATGTCTCTATGTCTCTGTCCACCTTCTATGTCTCTCTGTCCGTCTGTCTGCCTCTCCTGCCCGCCTTCTATGTCTCTCTGTTCGTCTTTGTCTCTGTTATATGTCTATCTGTCCGTCTTTGTCTCTGTTATATGTCTCTCTGTGCGTCTGTCTGTCTGTTTGCCTGTGCACCTCTTCACCATGTCCGCGGTCGAGCTAGCGACGCTCGTTGGCGCCGATGCGACCACGTCAGAGACCATCTGGATAGTGGAATGGCAGCCGACGGATATATCGTGATCAGGCGAAGTAGGGATTTACTTTTTGTCAAGACATGGATCTTTGAAAGGAATCGTTTGCTACTGAAATAGCACATTCGCTCTAAGGTTGCTTTATACTGTTTTATCAACATGCACCTTTTTGCAAGTTTGAATTCAAACGAAATATCCAATCTGATGTGTAGCATACGCCATTTGTATCGCCATTTATTTGATGTGTAGCATAAGTAGCATACGCTCTTTTTAGTTCTTCATCCTTGCATCGCAACAGGCTTCCAGCACACATTGACGCTTGAGAAATTGGAGGTGGAAACAAGACAGGTATCCGGACTCGTCTATCTTCTCCAGGCTGGCACTTCCATACTAACCTGCCCCTGTTTCTCCGTTATCACACTGTGTTCCCCCACTGACCTGTAGTCTGCTCTTGTCATCCCGAGCGGCAGCTCCCTTCCAGAGCGCTCCACCTGTGACTCCCCCACTGACCTGCCTCCCGTCATCCCGAGCGGCAGCTCCCTTCCAAAGCGCTCCACCTGTGACTCCCCCACTGACCTGCCTCCCGTCATCCCGAGCGGCAGCTCCCTTCCAGAGCGCCCCACCTGTGACTCCCCCACTGACCTGCCTCCCGTCATCCCGAGCGGCAGCTCCCTTCCAGAGCGCTCCACCTGTGACTCCCCCACTGACCTGCCTCCCGTCATCACGAGCGGTAGCTCCCTTCCAGAGCGCTCCACAGGTGACTCCCCCACTGACCTGCCTCCCGTCATCCCGAGCGGCAGCTCCCTTCCAGAGCGCTCCACCAGTGACTCCCCCACTGACCTGTAGTCTGCTCCCGTCATCCCGAGCGGCAGCTCCCTTCCAGAGCGCTCCACCTGTGACTCCCCCAGTGACCTGCCTCCCGTCATCCCGAGCGGCAGCTCCCTTCCAGAGCGCTCCACCTGTGACTCCCCCACTGACCTGCCTCCCGTCATCCCGAGCGGCAGCTCCCTTCCAGAGCGCTCCACCTGTGACTCCCCCACTGACCTGCCTCCCGTCATCCCGAGCGGCAGCTCCCTTCCAGAGCGCTCCACCTGTGACTCCCCACTGACCTGCCTCCCGTCATCCCGAGCGGCAGCTCCCTTCCAGAGCGCTCCACCTGTGACTCCCCTTCTGACCTGCCTCCCGTCATCCCGAGCGGCAGCTCCCTTCCAGAGCGCTCCACCAGTGACTCCCCCACTGACCTGTAGTCTGCTCCCGTCATCCCGAGCGGCAGCTCCCTTCCAGAGCGCTCCACCTGTGACTCCCCCACTGACCTGCCTCCCGTCATCCCGAGCGGCAGCTCCCTTCCAGAGCGCTCCACCTGTGAGTCACCGTCGTGTCGGGCGCTGGATGACGCCGCCTCCGCCGCCGGCGCGCTGGCTGGCTGGCTTCACCTCGTGGGCTGTCCGCCAGCTCCGCCCCCGGCCTCCTCCTTCCCAGCCGACACACGCGCACGCGACTCGCCCGCTGCGTGGCGTGGCGGCCCCGCCCTCCCTCCCTCGTGGCGGCCCCGCCCTCCCTCCCTCGTGGCGCCGGTTACGGTGAACTGCTGCTCATCGGATGCGCCCCCGATGAGCAGCAGTAACGTGTCTAGTTTATTTGTCAAGCCCGTCTGAGAGCGGCTGTGTAACCGACGGACCGTTGCAGCGGAGGGGACCGCTGTCCGGCGGACGGATCAGAGGGGACCACTGTCCGGCGGACGGACCAGAGGGGACCACTGTCCGGCGGACGGACCAGAGGGGACCACTGTCCGGCGGACGGACCAGAGGGGAACACTGTCTGGCGGACGGACCAGAGGGGACCACTGTCCGGCGGACGGACCAGAGGGGACCACTGTCTGGCGGACGGACCAGAGGGGACCACTGTCCGGCGGACGGACCAGAGGGGACCACTGTCTGGCGGACGGACCAGAGGGGACCACTGTCCGGCAGACGGACCAGAGGGAACCACTGTCCGGCGGACGGACCAGAGGGGACCACTGTCCGGCGGACGGACCAGAGGGGACCACTGTCCGGTGGACGGACCAGAGGGGACCACTGTCCGGCGGACGGACCAGAGGGTACCACTGTCCGGCGGACGGAGCAGAGGGGGAGCTGGCAGTGTGCCTCCTGGCGATGATTTGTGACGTATCCGTACTGGTAATCCAGTATACACGAGAAAGCTGCCTTGTGATACACAGCGTCGTTTTCAAACGTTTTATGCTAACCTCTAAAATCCGTCCTTTGTCTTTGCCTGTTGACGCCTTTTTAGATATATCGTATAATTTGGCTTTGCCGACGCCAGCCAGCGGCATCGGAATAGATACCGCCGCATCTGGACCCCTGCTTTCCAACCGGCCCTCCTTTGATCTCCGCTGATCCCTTTGAACGTGCCGTTTTAAATGTCTCGGCCGCGTTGGCTGTCGGCGCTGGCCTGCGCGTGTTGCGAGGCGGCGCCGACCGTCACCTGTGCCTCGCCACAACACCGGGCCTGCGGAGAGACCTGACCCGGCGGGCTCTCGAGGGCAGTAGACCATGCCAAGGCCGCGCGGGACGCCCGCGGGACGCCCGCCGGCTATATGGGTCATCAGACTGGGTCGGCACTGGGCGGTGCCGAGATTCACAAATTGGCCGTAGACCCGCGACATGGCGGAAGTGGGCGGAAACGAGGTTGTCTGAGGAGTGTTCGCGAGGTTCTGACAGGTGTTTCTTAATTAGAGAAGGAGGCCTGAAGGTTATATCTCAATTGCACGTTGTGGCTATGTGTGAGCTATAGCAAAGAGTGTGAACGTTTCGAACAAATGATTTTATTTGTGGACTTCCAAGGAGTTCGATTATGTTGTAGCTCTTTGAGATAGACAAATCATAACATTAGCCAGGTATCACTAATCACCCACACTGCTATTGTGGAAATGCATGTTGGTACGTTAGGACACACAAGACCTAAAGCACCATCGACTTTCAAAACATATATCTGTAGACTTATTCGGAAAAGAAAACTCACTCAGCATTCACAGGATCCTCCTTCACACCAGGGCGTGTCCAAGCTCTGATTGGCCCGACAACCCCGTCCTTCGGGCGTGACATGCGAAGT
This sequence comes from Chirona hameri, assembly GCA_036785665.1. NCBI lineage: Eukaryota > Metazoa > Arthropoda > Thecostraca > Balanomorpha > Balanidae > Chirona > Chirona hameri. Next base: position 23,247 of record JAXIVJ010001317.1, on the reverse strand, counting down.
TGAGGCAGGGCCCTGGCGGTCTGGAGTCTGAGGAAGTCTGGAGGTTGGAGCCTGTCAGTTGGCCAGAATTGGTGGAGATGGAACGGTAGCGCGGTGTTCTCAGTCGCAGAGACAGACCACCCAACATGGAGAAGGGCAGACAGAAGAGGAACTAAGACGACAACGTTAGTAATGCGTTGAAGTCAGAGCGGAACGGCAGTCATTGAACTAGGTTGTTTCGGTCTCACTCTCACCACCTCACCTCCCTCGTCACTCACCCACCACATCATCGGGTGGGACGCTCGAGGGTCGTTTAGCATCCATAACGGGGTGCTACACAGACCAGGCCGGGGGCGGCGGGATGGCGTTTTTCAAAGCCGAATATATAAATACATCCCAAGAACGGTGCAGAGACGTATTTCGACTATTACCAGTACTATACTATTTCGACTATTACCAGTACTATACTATTTCGACTATTACCAGTACTATACTATTTCGACTATTACCAGTACTATACTATTTCGACTATTACCAGTACTATACTATTTCGACTATTACCAGTACTATACTATTTCGACTATTACCAGTACTGTACTATTTCGACTATTACCAGTACTATACTATTTCGACTATTACCAGTACTGTACTATTTCGACTATTACCAGTACTATACTATTTCGACTATTACCAGTACTGTACTATTTCGACTATTACCAGTACTATACTATTTCGACTATTACCAGTACTGTACTATTTCGACTATTACCAGTACTATACTATTTCGACTATTACCAGTACTATACTATTTCGACTATTACCAGTACTATACTATTTCGACTATTACCAGTACTATACTATTTCGGCTATTACCAGTACTATACTATTTCGACTATTACCAGTACTATACTATTTCGGCTATTACCAGTACTATACTATTTCGACTATTACCAGTACTATACTATTTCGGCTATTACCAGTACTATACTATTTCGACTATTACCAGTACTATACTATTTCGACTATTACCAGTACTATACTATTTCGGCTATTACCAGTACTATACTATTTCGACTATTACCAGTACTATACTATTTCGACTATTACCAGTACTATACTATTTCGACTATTACCAGTACTATACTATTTCGACTATTACCAGTACTATACTATTTCGACTATTACCAGTACTATACTATTTCGACTATTACCAGTACTATACTATTTCGACTATTACCAGTACTATACTATTTCGACTATTACCAGTACTATTTCGGCTATTCGTTTCCGATGAAGTATTGCGTAAATAGTATACTTTCGGGCATATTTTGTGGTCAATATTGTGCATAATTGTATCGTGTTTTGTTTAATTGATGTCGCTTATTCACGTACGATGTGTGCTTTTTCAGGTTCGACATAGTGAAGAAACTGGGCCAGGGCACATACGGAAAGGTTCAGCTGGCCATCAACAAGGAGACGGGACAGGATGTAAGTAACCGCAATGCGTGTGTCGTTAATACAGCCCTGGTCAGAATCAGAAGTGACTGGTTTTAGTGACCTATTCTGTGCCATTCCGAGGAACGATAGCACCGCCGCACTGTCACCACTGACAGCGTATCAGAGCGTATGCCCTTAAACGTGCGCACACCGTCTTTGGCTGCACTTCGCACCACCACCAGCTGACTTTGCGGCAGGTGTTACGCTCTGTGAAGTTGTCAGACTGGTTATTGATTCACCTTTTTGGGAAGGATTCAATCACGATTCATTTTGGAATATGAATGATTCAGTCACCGTTTGATTCATGGATAACAATTTTGAGAAATGATTCTTTCCGATTCGAAGAATCAGTTTTTTTATCAAATCATGTTTGGCTCGCCATTGAAATAGCACTGCACACTCTCTTTGTTTCAATCAGCCTTGTTTCTAAGCGAGTTTTTATTCAATCATTATTCATGAATCAAAAAATCCGGTGGTGAATCGATTTTTCTTTGATTCAAGGGATTTTGATTGAACGATTCCAATCGATTAAATCAGAGTCGAATCAATAACCAGTCTGGAAGTTGTTAGACTGAAAAAGTGATCGTTCGCTATTCGTCTCTGCTGGTGTACTGAGTGAGTATGGCTGCGGAGTCCATCAGACCGACAGGCGACACATGACGTGATCGGTGGCATGCCGTTTTAGGTACACCGTTCACGATGGCGAGCGCTGTCCCCTGTCAGCTCAATGCTGCTAAAAGGCTGTTCTAATCGGTGATCGGTGTCAGTGTCAGAGATGTTCAATAGGATGTTCGCTGGCGACTGATCGGTGACGTATTTGAATCTAGATCCGGTACTCGAGATGGCTATTTGAATACCCCGCTGTACCCGCGCGACGGAGTGTTTTTGTCGTGAAGTCATGGACATTTCATCGGTTTATTGAAACCAGAGTCGTACATGCATTTCGTGCTTCAGGGCTTTGTTTTGAACATCTTAAATCCGTTCAATATCTATGAGCTTGTCAGACGCATACTTCCGGCAGACTGGTTATTGATTCGACTCTGATTGAATCGATTGGAATCGTTCAATCAAAATCCCTTGAATCAAAGAAGAATCGATTCACCACCGGATATTTGTATTCCTGAATCATGAATGAATCAAAACCCGCATAGAAACAAGGCTGATTGAATCAACAAGACTGCAATGCTATTTCAATGGTGAGTCAAACGTGATTTGATCACAAAATGTTTTGATTCTTTAAATCGGAAAGAATCATTTCTCAAAATTGTTATCCATGAATCAAACGGTGACTGAATCATTTATATTCAAAAATGAATCGTGATTGAATCCTTCCAAAAAGGTGAATCAATAACCAGTCTTAATCATTACTTCGAATCATAGTTTGTGTTCAACAGACGATTACCGCCGACGTTTGGGTGAGCAACACCATCCTCCCCTCAAGAAGAACGACCCATTAGCAATCACACGTTCGGTGTGCACCGGTGTGATTCATTTTATGGGAGGTGCTCGGCGCCGACACCCGTCACCCTCCGAGCGCCACGGGTGATAGATGATGCTTATTATCATGTCGACAGTGCGTCTCGGCGCGTTGCTCTGCGCCGCTCGCCGAGCCTGAGGTCATTGGAGAGCCTGATGTCATTGAAGAGCCATCCCGTCGCTCAGCCACGCTGCTGGAGCCGCGGGCACGACGCCAACCAGAGCCAAGTTTTGGCGTTTGGAGTATTTGTTGTCACTGGATCCTCCAGAAATAAAACAACCTCCTGGAGCGGCGGCTAGCCGCGGCGTCCGTTCGAGCGGACCGGGTTTATAATCTGCTCTCGCTGTTCGGTGTGGCAGTTTGTCCATGGAGCAGCAGCATCCGTCAGAAACTTGCGAATGCACGGTACGCAAGCAATATAACAAACAAATGCTTACGTGTACCCTGTGACCCGTGTTTCTCGGAATTTTCAGGTAAAAAGTGCATTGGATTTTTCGTGAACATTGCAAGAAATCAAGCGCCGCGGCTGCGCGTCACTCAGTAAATTTCGGGCACCAAAAGAATGGCCACGTGTGTTGGTCATTTGTGAGGAGACCAACATTGGCCTGTTCTACCACGAACCCCACCGTAAGCATGCTGCATTGACGGCGGATGGAGCAGCAGGCACCAGTTACGTCACCGCTACGCCGTGGAATGCCGGAGAGCAGTCGGCAGTGTGCGCGGCAGATGAAAAAGACGGGTGTTTGCATCAGCGTATAGGACCTGGTCCATCAATCACAACAGGCGATACCGATAGCGTTTTAGGAGGCACGCAGGCGGCGCAGCCGGTTCTGATGGATAGGACTGTCGAGCTCTTTAATGTTTTTTTTTTTTGTGTGTGTTAAACTTGGTACCTAAATACAATTTAGTCTGTATTGTCGCAAACTCGGTGGGCTCAGACACTCGGCTAGCTGAGTCATGCTGCCCTGTTCCCTTATTTCATGGGCCATTTGGCGGTGAATTGGAAACGGAAATCGCAACTTTCAAAAACTAAAATTGAAATGTAATATTTATTATCAGGGGTTTAATTGATTCCGAAGGCAGATGGCCAATGTGAAATGTCTCCAGTCTCCTATGTGGAAACACCGTGTATCGTTAGCGCATCAAAGGTGATTTTAGTCGGTGACATAAGTCTTCATTCTGGCTCTGCTGTTGTCGATCTTGTCACCTCGGATCCTGCTGAATCCTCTGACGCTAAGTTTATTCCCTCTACTCAATCATATCAATCATATCTAACGATTCAGCCCGACGGACTGCTGGCACCGCCCTTTGTTCTATTACCCTGGTTGGCACCGCCCTTGCGCTGCCTCGTTTTTTACGTCTCGTTTTTGGGACGTGCATCACCATGTGTTTTGTGGATTGTCTGGGGGCGGGCAGCGGGAGGCTGCGACCTGTGACCTGTGACCTGTGACCTGTGACCTTCGACCTGTGACCTGTGACCTATGACCTGCGACCTGTGACCTGCGACCTGCGACATGTGACCTGTGACCTGTACCGCTGCAGCCAGACTGGACAGTGCAGACACAACTGACCCCTCAGGCATCACCAGCTGTTCAGTGGACCGTGAGGGTGATCCAGTCCAGCCTCTGTTTGTCCAGTCTCACCTCTCGCCTGGCGGCCGCCGGATACCTGGCTTCAGGGACCAAGTCTGCTGTGGTGGCGGCGGAGCGGTGTAGATGCTTTGGTGCCGTGACACCGGAGCAATCTCCTGTTGATTTCCTGATAGTCAGACTAGCTCACTAGGTGTAATTGCTTAATTTCCTCTGCGTGATAAGGAGAGGAAGTTCATATTTCGCTTTCCCATTGTGTAGGTAGGTTGTTCTTCGTATCGTTTCGTGTAGACAGCTCATGAGAACGGCAGCAGCCCCAGCACATGCAAAATCAGCTTACTCTATCGCCCATTATCACAATCCCTCCTCCCCTACTCGACGCACGAAATTGGCGACACGCCGGCTCGCTCTGGCAGCTGATGCCATGTCCCGTGCTGACAGCTGCGAGTCGGCTAAATCTGCACCCTGCCGATACTGACTGCCGCGACGAGGCCATGTCCCGTGCTGACAGCTGCGAGTCGGCTAAATCTGCACCCTGTCGATACTGACTGCCGCGACGAGGCCATGTCCCGTGCTGACAGCTGCGAGTCGGCTAAATCTGCACCCTGCCGATAAATCTGACTGCCGCGACGAGGCCCTGTTCCGTGCTACCGTGTCGCGAAAAGTCCGAATCTGAGCCGAACTGCCTCTATTTCGGTCCCCAGACTGCCCCCCCCCCCCCCCACACCCCTCCTACAGCGGGCGCGAACCGGCGAGCGAAGCTTCGGCCAGCGCCAGGGTCGGCTCGGCACGATAGTGCGCCGGCCTTAGTACCGTCACCTCCAGACGCCAGACACGTGGTAGAGGAGGTTGGCTTCTCGCCACGCGGGTTTACCTCCCATGATAGCCGTAACTCAATTGAGACTGGTCAGTTTTGTATCGCAGCCGACGGACGTCATGCTTGAAGTCACCGCTTTGTTTATTATTGGTCTTCTTTGCAGAATAGCATGTGTTGACGATATCTGTATTTTCTGTTTCCAGGTTGCAATTAAGACAATCAAGAAGGCGAAGATTGAAACAGAGAAGGATTTGATCCGCATCCGCAGGGAGATTCAGATTATGTCATCTGTAACGCATCCACATATCATCCACATATTTGAAGGTAAATCGGCCTGTTGCATCTCACTATCTCACCTTAACATAAGATTTGAGTTGAGATAGTCATTTTGATGGCTTGGCATTGCAATTATGTATGGTAGCGGTTAAAACAGCCACAATGATCTAATCAAAAAGATATTCGAGTTTGATTTTGACATCTGTAAAAAATAAGGCCCATGTGTATTTGAATAGGGTCTCTAAACCGACAGCGTCGTCTCTCTTTACCCAACTGGTAATGATAGTAGACTTGTTTTAAAGGGATTATACGGGTTTTTCCCGGAATAATAGAGTTACATAGTAAAACGTACTTATAAAGGTGGTAGAAGTCCCACGGTAGCCACATTTTTTCTGGAAATTATCTCTTCTTCACGTAATGACATTTCAAAGTGTGCGGTGATGCCAGCGCGTATTTTCTGCAGGACCGGCTGAGGCAGAGCCAGTCATCTCTTTTATGCTAATAAAAACACCTCACGTATGGCATATTTCCGGTAAAATAAGCAATGTTTGAAAGAAAATAAACTTGTTGTGTTCCAACGACAGCAGCAGTTACCTAGTTTTCCCATAAAATTCTATATTTTTCATGAATTTTCATGCCAAAAAATGAATACGCCACCACCAAATTCTCAACGCTAAAGGCCAGAGAAAAGAAAACCACAAAAACACAAAACCTCAACGAACAGTGTGTAGTAATACAAAGTCCCGTCAGTTTTGAATTGCATAATAATTGTGTGATCCAGTGTAGGACTTGCAGATAATTCAAAACTCTAAAATTGATCTTAAGATAAAAGTGGTGGACAGTAGTGCCGATCAAGTACTCGTTATCTGATACTAGTCTCGAAAAACGCCCAAGTTTTAACGCTGATAATTTCGGAAATAATGGACTAAAGGAGCATTGAGGTCCCTGTTATATGTCTTAAACGTGTTTAAAGCTCATACAACTGCAAAAGAGTGCATTTACTTTCAGGACGGAAACCTGTATAATCACTTTGGTCTTGGAGATATTCGCTACATTTCAATGGTTTGGTAGTTGGTTTTGTTTTGTATTCAAAGCGCCAGAATTGTCACGAAATAATTGTGCCCATACTTTGGCAGCGTAAAGGATTTATGTGTAGCTCTCTAGAGCTCAATATGACGTCATCAACCCAAATATTAAAACTGAGCTTTTTATGAAATTGAGCACTGTTTGCGAGAAACAAATGTCATAATCGTGTTCGACAGCAATTACTTCATATTGTGCACCACAAGCGGCGTGCATTTGACAACTTTTGGGAAGGTGGGACAGTCCCTTTAAAGGAAATAGTTCACCTTCAACATTAGTTTTAAACTGACATAGCAGTTTTGTAGCCCGTGTTGGGAAACCTCTATCTGCAAGTTTTCTTGACTGAAAAGACTCTCCAGCCGAATATACTTTGTTTTCTTCGAAGGAATGCGGTGCTGGCGAAGGAATGTTGTACTGGTTCTAGCCCGGACATAGGCTATACCATCAGCCAATCAGCTTGCAGCTAGTGCTAGCAAGCGAACCGCCGGCCGCCGGTTGGCACATCTCCAATGCGAGTCTATCCTTACGCGACTACTTTCGAATCTAATTGGCTGAACCATTTTTTACATTCGCGTGACGTCAGGACTCTGACTCAGAGAGTATGCATATAGTTTTGATAAACAATACAAATGTATGGCCTTCTGTCCTGAATCGGCGCGATATAAGGGCATTTTTGTCAATAGAAAAATACATTATATTAAAAATATAATCAAATCGTGTTTGGTAAAAATGTCCAAGGTGAACTATTTCCTTTAATACAATGTTCTCCAATATTTGTCTGTATTCCGTGTCGCTTGAGTCTATGACTTTCCAGGGACATGGGAACGTCACGAAAAGTGTGTGGGTGTGGGGATGGGGCGGTGAAACTGATCTATTTTGAGAGAACCCCAACCCCCCTATGGAAAATGTATTTGCAGATGTGGGCTGTTCTCGTCTTGGCGAACCTTTTGCCATCAACACATTTTATCACCAAGCACAAATAAAGATTTTAGCCCCCCAAAAAATGGCCGAAAAGTGAGGGGGCCATGCCCCCCCCCCCCTGTTCCTACGCCTATGTCATATGTGACTTTCAATTGTTATCTGCTACTATTCTCTATTCTCTAGCCTGCTACCGTGTTTTGATGCATCGTTACTGGCCATTGTGTGACTAACCTTCATGTGAGTCTGGAACGAGTGGACTGCGATCCTGTGTAGTTGATAATTTCAGATGGACATCTAATAGCTAATAATGCATTTGTGCGTGCTCTTTGTTTTCTTACAAACGTTCCACACTGCACCTCGGTCCTCGACGCAAAAACAAAAACAGGTTTGGGTGCTGGAACTGGCTCAAGCCCACATTCGAGCCAGGACGGCTTCATTGCAGTACCTTTAGTACCTTGTTTGTATGCTTGGTAGGCTTATGGTTGAATATTTCCCAATTTGCAACAGGCGGAAGCTGAAGTCAATCGATGGCGATGATGATTGATGATGATGGTACCTTGTTGGTTTGGTACTGTGGGGGGACTTGTTGTTGTGGAGGGGATGGTACTTGTTGGTTTTACTGGCGTTGCGTGGTATTTGTTACTACATATGTGGCATAGATGTAGGAACAGGGGGAGGGGGGGGGGGGGGCATGCCCTCTCACCAGTTTCCGGCATTTGTGTTTGCTATTTTTGTTTTCCTTTGCTTAAAGGGACACTCCCACCTTCCCAAAAGTTGTCAAATGTACGCTGCTTGTGGTGCAAAATATGAAGTCCATGCTGCCGAACACGATTATGACATTTTGTTTCTCGCAAACAGTGCTCAATTTCATAAAAAAGTTCAGTTTTAATATTTCGGTTGATGACGTCATATTGAACTCTAGAAGCTATACAGAAATCCTTTACGCTGCCAAAGTATGGCACAATTATTTCGAGACAATTCTGGCGCTTTGAATACAAAGCAAACCAATTACCAAACCATTTGAAACACGCAAATATCTCCAAGTCTAACCTTAAAACAAGTCGACTATCATCACCATTTGGTAAAGAGAGGTGACGTCATCGGCCTTAGACCCCTATTCAAATACACGTGGGGTTTATTCGTTACAATTGTCAAGACCAAGCTCGAATTTGTTTTTAATTAGACCTATGTGGTTGTTTTAACTGCTACCATACTTAATTTCAATACAAATCCAACAACATGGCTATCTGAACTCAAAACTAATGTTAAGGTGGGAGTGTCCCTTTAATAAGGAATATTTTAGGTGGCAAACGGTTCGCCAAGGCGTGAGGAGTCAAAATCTGCAAAGACATCTTGAATGCGGGGGGGGGGCTGTCTCAAGACAAGATCAAAGTTGCACTGCCCCCCCCCCCCCCCTCCACACACACACACACACTTTTCGAGACGTTCCCATGCCCATGATATGCGGTTTTTTCATAAGCAAGTTGCAAATCGACAGATATTAATGGATCCAGAATTCCTCGGCATTCACTTAAACAGACTAAGCTTGCTCGTCAGTCTGTCTGTGGCACTGGCCAAGGCCACTTCAGAGACAGACAATATTATCAGGTGGATCAGATAATTTGTCTTCGTTCACTGTCCCTCATGGCATAACCTCATGGTTATCGCGTAATCGCAAAACCCTAAACAAGAAACACACGCCCCTGACATTCTAGTTAGTTAATTCAAAATTGTAGAAAGATGAGAAACATGTTTACATGTTTTTCAGAGTTCAAAGATTTCCACCGGACCGTCGCTCGGAAAGTGGGAGGAGCTTGTTTGTGTGTGTGTGCGTGTGTGCGTGTGTGCGTGTGTGCGTGCGTGCGTGCGTGTGTGTGTGTGTGTGTGTGTGTGTGTGTGTGTGTGTGTGTGTGTGTGTGTGTGTGTGTGTGTGTGTGTGTGTGTGTGTGTGTGTGTGTGTGTGTGTGTGTGTGTGCGTGCGTGCGTGCGTGCGTGCGTGCGTGCGTGCGTGCGTGCGTGCGTGCGTGCGTGCGTGCGTGCGTGCGTGCGTGCGTGCGTGCGTGCGTGCGTGCGTGCGTGCGTGCGTGCGTGCGTGCGTGCGTGCGTGCGTGCGTGCGTGCGTGCGTGCGTGCGTGCGTGCGTGCGTGCGTGCGTGCGTGCGTGCGTGTGTGCGTGCGTGCGTGCGTGCGTGCGTGCGTGCGTGCGTGCGTGCGTGCGTGCGTGTGTGTGTGTCTGTGTGCGTGTATCTGTCTAACGAAGCATATTGGCACGTGGAGCCCAAACGGATGGGCCGATTTCGACGCGGGTGGCACCGTTCGATGCGGCAAAATGTCGGACAGATCGGGGTACTATTTTCTGGTCAAGCGATGGCACGTGGCACGTTCCAAGTGCCAAAACGTGGGCGCCAACATTTTTGTTCTTTTTCGCCTCCTCAGGTCACACGGTTGGTGACACAGACTTGATACTCGCAGGTCACGTGCGCGATACACCGGCCCCAAATCCATTAATGGCTGCCGATGCTGAGGGGGTAAAATAAACCCTCCAGGGGGGTAAAACCAAATTACCATTTTGAAGGAGCGTGCCTCCGCAGTCAGCTGGTGCCGGCCGGCCGTGGATACTGTGCCGCAAAGCAGGATACTGCGCCGCACAGCACTGAGAGCCGGCCGGCACGCTGCCTAGTGGCGGCTTGTGGTGACGTCACAGTCTGAGGTCACCGCAACGGCCAGTCAGCGGTGGACTGGCCGGCTGGGGCCAAATTACGCAATTATCGTACGATTTTGACCCCAAGGCAATGCCCCGATCGCATTGCCGGCCTCTAGTTCAAAATCGTAGAAAGAAGAGAAACATGTTTACATGTTTTTCTGAGTTCGATATTTCCACCGGGCCGTCGCTCGGAAAGTGGGAGGAGCTTGTTTGTATGTGTGTCCAGGCGCGTAACCACCACTGGGGTCACTGGGGATCAGTCCCCAGTACCATTTTCGCATTTTACCATTAAGCCTATGGGCGTTGCATGGAAAGAATCGACTTAAAAGTGCCTCCGTCCCCACCTACTTTCGGAAGGTGGTTACGCCTATGTGTGTGTCCGACGGAGCATATTGGCATGTGGAGCCCAAACGGCCGGGCCGATTTCGACGCGGATGGCACCGTTCGATGTGGCAATACGGGGGACAGATGATGGTACCATTTTCGGGTCAATCGACGTTCCAGAACGTGCCAAGTGCCAAAACGTGGGCGCCATCATTTGTTCTTTTTTCGCCTCCTCGGGTCACACGGTTTGTGACACAGACTTGATACTCGCAGGTCACTTGCGCGATACAGCGGCCCAAAATCCATCGGGGTCGCCGACCTCTAGGGGGAAAAATAACCCCCAGGGGGTAAAACCAAATTACGATTTTGACCCCAAAGCAATGCCCCGATCGCATAATGCCCCGATCGCATTGCCGGCCACTAGTTAATAATGATGCTCATGCTTGTAATGGTCCTCAGCATTGCACGTTACGTTGTAGACATGCCTGGATACCCCAACACGGATCTGAGTTGTATATCTGGATGGGTTGAGTGGGCGCCGCCACCGTTGTCGTAGAGCCGACTCCAGACCACGTTGGTCCTACCCGGATACACACACCTGACCGAGCTGATGGGCGATGGCTGATGGCTTGATCTCAGGCGCGCCTCTTCTGCAGCTTGTAAAATTGTCAACCGACCGCAGACGAACTCTCTCACAACTCAATCGCCACTCAATCGCCAGGCGTAGAGGATGCACTTAGGTTTGATCCTTATCTGTCCATAACCCCGCAATGATGACCATGGCATTGTCTTACAGTGAGCACTGCGTCTCCTACTGTCTCCTCTCCTACTTGTCAACCTTAACTAAATTAGAGAAGTAACCGAACATTGACTGGTCTCATTTCAAACGATGACCAAAATCAACCTGGCATTTCAAGCGTCTCATGAGAAGTTAAGCCAAGATTGTGCTAGGTATGGCGGGAGCACGACTGAACAGAGAACAGTCGCCACTTGCGGTTTGTCTGCAGCGTGTGGGTACAGCGGCGCTTGGCGTCCTAAGCTGGATACCACATATCCTAAGCCGGACCTAAGCCGGATACACAGATTAGCCGGATACCCCAGATGCCTTCGCTGTTTCTGTGCATGATCTCATGTGTCAATATGACTATTTGTAATTAAATGGGTCGACGGTGATGAACAGTGTCTATTGAGGACGTTTGCTCGTGTGTTTCCTCAGTGTTTGATAACCGTGTGTTCGGCAGTGTTTAAGAATCGTCTGTTTCCTCAGTGTTTTGAGAACCGTGTGTTTCCTCAGTGTTTTGATAACCGTGTGTTTCGGCAGTGTTTGAGAACCGTGACAAGATGGTTCTGGTGATGGAGTACGCGGCCGGCGGTGAACTGTATGACTACCTCAGCGAGAAGAAGGTCCTATCGGAAAATGAGGCTCGCCGAATATTCCGCCAGGTGGCCAGTGCCTGCTATTACTGCCACAAGGTACGGATGGTCAGATATTCCGCCAGGTGGCCAGTGCCTGCTATTACTGCCACAAGGTACGGATGGTCTGATATTCCGCCAGGTGGCCAGTGCCTGCTATTACTGCCACAAGGTACGGATGGTCAGATATTCCGCCAGGTGGCCAGTGCCTGCTATTACTGCCACAAGGTACGGATGGTCAGATATTCCGCCAGGTGGCCAGTGCCTGCTATTACTGCCACAAGGTACGGATGGTCAGATATTCCGCCAGGTGGTCAGTGCCTGCTATTACTGCCACAAGGTACGGATGGTCAAATATTCCGCCAGGTGGCCAGTGCCTGCTATTACTGCCACAAGGTACGGATGGTCAGATATTCCGCCAGGTGACCAGTGCCTGCTATTACTGCCACAAGGTACGGATGGTCAGATATTCCGCCAGGTGGTCAGTGACTGATATTACTGCCACAAGGTACGGATGGTCAGATATTCCGCCAGGTGACCAGTGCCTGCTATTACTGCCACAAGGTACGGATGGTCAGATATTCCGCCAGGTGGTCAGTGCCTGCTATTACTGCCACAAGGTACGGATGGTCAGATATTCCGCCAGGTGGCCAGTGCCTGCTATTACTGCCACAAGGTACGGATGGTCTGATATTCCGCCAGGTGGCCAGTGACTGCTATTACTGCCACCAGGTACGGATGGTCAGATATTCCGCCAGGTGACCAGTGCCTGCTATTACTGCCACAAGGTACGGATGGTCTGATATTCCGCCAGGTGGACAGTGCCTGCTATTACTGCCACAAGGTACGGATGGTCTGATATTCCGCCAGGTGGCCAGTGACTGCTATTACTGCCACAAGGTACGGATGGTCAGATATTCCGCCAGGTGACCAGTGCCTGCTATTACTGCCACAAGGTACGGATGTTCAGATATTCCGCCAGATGGCTAGTGCCTGCTATTACTGCCACAAGGTACGGATGGTCTGATATTCCGCCAGGTGACCAGTGCCTGCTATTACTGCCACAAGGTACGGATGGTCAGATTTTCCGCCAGGTGACCAGTGCCTGCTATTACTGCCACAAGGTACGGATGGTCAGATATTCCGCCAGGTGACCAGTGCCTGCTATTACTGCCACAAGGTACGGATGGTCAGATATTCCGCCAGGTGGCCAGTGCCTGCTATTACTGCCACAAGGTACGGATGGTCTGATATTCCGCCAGGTGGCCAGTGCCTGCTATTACTGCCACAAGGTACGGATGGTCAGATATTCCGACAGGTGGCCAGTGCCTGCTATTACTGCCACAAGGTACGGATGGTCAGATATTCCGCCAGGTGGCCAGTGCCTGCTATTACTGCCACAAGGTACGGATGGTCTGATATTCCGCCAGGTGACCAGTGTCTGCTATTACTGCCACAAGGTACGGATGGTCAGATATTCCGCCAGGTGCCCAGTGCCTGCTATTACTGCCACAAGGTACGGATGGTCAGATATTCCGCCAGGTGGCCAGTGCCTGCTATTACTGCCACAAGGTACGGAGGGTCAGATATTCCGCCAGGTGGTCAGTGCCTGCTATTACTGCCACAAGGTACGGATGGTCAGATATTCCGCCAGGTGGCCAGTGGCTGCTATTACTGCCACAAGGTACGGATGGTCAGATATTCCGCCAGGTGGCCAGTGGCTGCTATTACTGCCACAAGGTACGGATGGTCAGATATTCCGCCAGGTGGCCAGTGGCTGCTATTACTGCCACAAGGTACGGATGGTCAGATATTCCGCCAGGTGGCCAGTGGCTGCTATTACTGCCACAAGGTACGGATGGTCAGATATTCCGCCAGGTGGCCAGTGCCTGCTATTACTGCCACAAGGTACGGATGGTCAGATATTCCGCCAGGTGGCCAGTGCCTGCTATTACTGCCACAAGGTACGGATGGTCAGATATTCCGCCAGGTGGTCAGTGCCTGCTATTACTGCCACAAGGTACGGATGGTCAGATATCCCGCCAGGTGGCCAGTGCCTGCTATTACTGCCACAAGGTACGGATGGTCAGATATTCCGCCAGGTGGCCAGTGCCTGCTATTACTGCCACAAGGTACGGATGGTCAGATATTCCGCCAGGTGGTCAGTGACTGCTATTACTGCCACAAGGTACGGATGGTCAGATATTCCGCCAGGTGGCCAGTGCCTGCTATTACTGCCACAAGGTACGGATGGTCAGATATTCCGCCAGGTGGCCAGTGGCTGCTATTACTGCCACAAGGTACGGATGGTCTGATATTCCGCCAGGTGGCCAGTGCCTGCTATTACTGCCACAAGGTACGGATGGTCTGATATTCCGCCAGGTGGCCAGTGCCTGTTATTACTGCCACAAGGTACGGATGGTCAGATATTCCGCCAGGTGACCAGTGCCTGCTATTACTGCCACAAGGTACGGATGGTCAAATATTCCGCCAGGTGGCCAGTGGCTGCTATTACTGCCACAAGGTACGGATGAACCATGTGTGCATTCTGAAGATGATGATTAGGTTGGATTCCCGCTTAGCCAGGACAATAGCAAAATGACACTTTACTGTCGTCACTGGCCGGGTCCCAACGTCATGATCGATCATAGGTTGCATTGTTCAATTCACCGTACCCGTGTTACTGTCATCACTGAACATGCAAGTCATAAATCTATGTCTGTGTTTCAGCACATGATTTGCCACCGTGATCTGAAGCTAGAGAATATTCTGCTGGACGAATACGGAAATGCTAAGGTAAAGGTCACGGCACGCGGTATACGTTTATGGTTTTTAATCCTTGGATGAAATGGATGTCTTGCTGATGAGCGACCGGTTAATGCCGTCCCTGTCGCGTGGTTTTACTTTTAGTCCATATCAGCTTTTGTAAACAAACTATCTTGCTTCCGTGGAGTCCCTCATAGGACCAATTTTTCTGGGTTGATGGTCAACATTCTTGGAAGTTGTTATTCCTATCTTTGATGTGCGCCGCTTGGACGACGAATGACCTTTGAAGCCAGTGTCTCAGACTCTCAAAGAAGGCAAGTCATAGTGATCATCGAAGACTTCCGTTATCGGTAATCTCCCTCCCCTCTCCTCTTTTATACTCTCTGTTCCCCTCACTCTAACCCCATCCATTCGCTTCAGATCGCCGATTTCGGTCTGAGTAACGTGTTCGACGACAG
Organism: Chirona hameri; assembly: GCA_036785665.1. Taxonomy (NCBI): domain Eukaryota; kingdom Metazoa; phylum Arthropoda; class Thecostraca; order Balanomorpha; family Balanidae; genus Chirona; species Chirona hameri. The sequence continues at coordinate 7,944 of JAXIVJ010001317.1, read as the reverse complement.
TCGTCTGCTGTCCACCTACTGCGGCTCGCCGCTGTACGCCTCGCCGGAGATCGTCCGAGGCACGCCGTACATCGGGCCCGAGGTCGACTGCTGGTCCCTCGGCGTCCTCCTGTACACGCTGGTGTACGGCGCAATGCCCTTTGACGGGTCAAACTTCAAGAAGCTGGTCAAGCAGATAACGGCTGGGGACTTCTACGAGCCGCAGAAACAGTCGAGTGAGTTTTTGAGCTGGGCTCGCTAGGAGAGTGTGGTACGTTACGTAGTGGCCGGTGTACACTATGTGGTGATGTCAGCAGTTTCAGGTGAGATCTTATCAAAGTGAATGATCATGTTATGACCTGGTTTGGAGACATCTAATTGCGTAGGTACACATATATGCGGCTTATTATATGTTTTTTGTGTGTGCTAGCAGCTAGTGTCATTCTGTTCTATCACGAATATGACCCCTTTATCGATGTTATTGCGCCAGTGACGCCAAATTAGTGATCTTCTGTAAAGTATAGCAACAAATGTCATGATTCCCCAGCCTTTTGCGCTAGCCAGTCATTTGATACGCAACTGATCACATAGGTAACCTCATCCCTCTGTTCATTAAATTTCCCCCTCATTGCTTCTCTGCTGATCTATGATAGCTTCTGCTGACCTCTGCTGACCTTCCTCTCGACATCAGCGGCGTCGGAGCTGATCCACGCGCTGCTGACGCCGACACCGCAGCAGCGGGCCACCATGCTGGACGTCTGCGGCCACTGGTGGGTCAACCAGGACGAGGAGGTCAACTGTCTGGAGGCGGCCGAGGAGCTGGCCAACCAGACACCGGTGCGACTGGACCTGCTGCTGTCGCTGGCGCCGCAGGAGCCGGACAAGGAGCATGTCATGGCCCAGCCGGCTGAGGTGAGTGCAGGGCGGTAAGATCGGCGGGGGGCCGGTGTAGCGCTGTTCAGCCTGGCTTGTGGGGTGACGTAGAGGTTAGAGGTGGTAGAACCAGAACGTCATGCTAAGTCAATAGCGAAGTAAGACACTGTACCATTAGAGTATGATACCAACTTTATCTCTTTGATGTGTAATTCAAGACGGCTGAAGTTTGTTCCGGGGCGTTAATTTGACTGTGCTAATTATCTTGTCCAAATGTCAGGTACTGGTGCAGCGAAAACGTAATCGATTGGCGAAAGAAGTGACCTACAGACTGGTTATTGATTCGACTCTGATTGAATCGATTGGAATCGGTCAATCCAAATTCCTTGAATAAGAAATAATTGATTCACCACCAGATCTTCTGATTCATGAATCGTGATTGAATCAAAACCCGCATCAAATCAGGGCTGATTGAATCAAAAGATTTAACGATTCGACGATTTATTGAAGCACACTAGTAAATTGTGCAAATACATACAGTCCCAGTAGCTACATTAATTTATACTGAAATATTATGCTGTAACAAGGTTTTGATGATCATATTTATGTATGTTTCCATTTGTAAATATTGTACATAAATTCACCCCATATATTTAAATGTTGAATCAAACTTGAATCCATGACAATCTTTGTTTTGACTCTTTGAATGAGAACGAATCAATTTTCAAAATTGTATCCGTGAATCGAACAGTGATTGAATCATTCAAATTCCTAAATGAATCATGATTGAATCGTTCCCAAAAAGTTGAATCACTAACCAGTCTGGTGACCTACAGGCGCTACCGTGATGTATGTATGATGTATGATGTAAGGGATGTCCATAAGGACATCCCTTTCGACCCGTGATTGGGCATTTTTTACGCCGATCCTGAACTTGTCCTACCCACAGGCGATCGTTCCTCCTGCGGCCGACAAGGAGCCGTCTCAGGCGCAGTTCGGCGCCTCGGACTCGCTATCCCTGAATAGCGCGATGGAGCTGGAGCCGACCGCCTCCTCCCCCGCCGTCCTCGCCTCCTCCACCCGCACCGGCGAGCAGCCCGCAGCCGACAAGGCGGCCAAGCGAGCGCTCGACGACGGCGAGGAGAAGGCGGCGCGCAAGGCGGAGAAGGCGAGGAAGAGGGAGGGCGAGAAGGCAGCGAAGAAGAAGAAGAGGCCTCCCTCCGAGCCGCCGCTGCCGGAAGAGGATGTATCGATGGGGGATGTGACGGCGGCGGGTAGCGGGACGCAGGGTGGCGGAGAGCAGGCAGCTGATGATGTGCCTCAGGGGAGGGATGCTGCGACGGCGCCGGAGGTTACGGCCGCCGCCGAGGAGCGGGCCCAGTCCCGGCCTGCGGCGGCAGCTCCGGTAGCGAGTGAGGTTCAGCCGGAGGCAGAGCAAGTCCAGAAGCCGGAGGAAGCGCCGCCCACCGAGGAGGATTTCCCCGCCGTGAAGGCACCACAGCTCTCTGAAGACACAGTAAAGGTGCCCTTAGACGTTCAGACAGCGGCGGCACTGCAAGGCGATCAGACTCCTGCAGGCCGTGAGAAAGCGGCAGAGGGTGAAGTTGCCCCCAGGTCGTCCGTCCAGCATCAGCCCGTAGGAAGAGAATCGGATGCTGCCGCTCTCACCAAAGATACGGAAAGTATCTTAGATAATAATGTGGCTCAAGAAGGCATATCGGAGAAGAAACCGGCGGAAGGCCCTGTTCACACAAGTAGCAAAATATATCTGAAGCTCGTAGAACCCAAAGTCAAAGATATTAGTGATAATCTGTCTGTGCCTGCTACCGAGATAAAGCCCTGTGGACCTGAAGTTGTGAGCACTCAAGGAGACAGTTCTGAACGGACTGAGAGTAGTGCCGCCTCTTCAAAGACTTCTGAGCCGAAGGAGAGTGCTGGGTTGCCGGCGGCATTGGAATCTTCTGGTTTGGATGACGGTGAGAAAGTCAGCGGTCAGAAATCAGAGATGGAGGCTGGTGTTTCAGAAGCAGTTCCGAAGGAACAGTCGCCCGCCAGAGCCGTCGTTGAAGCATCAGTGTCTCCCAAGAAAAGCAGGATTCCGGTAATTGATACAAAATTGTCAGACAGCCAAGCGAAGAAGTCCAAGGCTCCGCAAGAGCCCATTGCTAAGGGTACCGCTTCTAGCAAAGAACCTCAGTTGAGTGTTAAGAAACCCTCTTCTTCTAAGTCCGATGAAACTATTAGTCCAAGCAAGAAGCCAGCTCGTAGCCGATCTGATATGAAGCAAGATGTACCTGCTCCGACAAGAAAACGTACTCCGCCAAAAGCAGATGGCGATGTCAGTGCTCTGAAGGTAAAAGATGAGAGCAGAGAACCTGAGGAGACAGTCAAAGACAAACGCGCCAAGCCGGCTAAAATCGTCAGACCATGTAACAGGGAAGAGAAAGAGGAACAGAAGCGCAAAGCGCCTGAGGCGAAAACGAAAGACGAAGTCACGAAGCCTGCCGAGAAAACGAAAGACGAAGTCACGAAGCCTGCCGAGAAAACGAAAGACAATGTCATTAAGCCGACGGAGAAGACGGCAGACGAGATCGAAGTGCGTTCAGAAAAACCGAAGGAACCATCTCCCAAGCCTGAAGAGAAACCGAAACCCAAACAAGTCGAGCCTGAGGAGAAGACTAAAGACAAAACTGCCAACCCCAAGCCGAGCGAGAAGTTCTCCGATCGTCGGTCTCCTGCTCGCAGCTCTGCCGAGCGCGTACCATCAGCGTCATCCGTCACCTCCGGCATCCGGCCATCGCCCATCGACACGAGGGCTCCGCCGGTGCCACCGGCCACCGCCGCCGCCATCAGCCGGCTGTCCCGGGTCTCCAGCGAGGGAACACCGCGGCCAGCGCCGGCCGCGCGAGCCGACGACCGGGCACATAGTCTGCCTCCGCGCCGCGCCGCCAGCAAGGAGTACATCATCCCCATCAGGCTGGTGGACGACGAGGAGGAGGCCAAGCCGGCCGCCACGCCTCCCCCCGCTCCAACGCCGGTGTCAGCACCAGCAACACCTGCTTCCGCCCCTGCTGCCTTCGTTCCGACGCCGACCCCGGCTCCAGCCCCAGCCCCAGCCCCGGCTCCAGCTCCAGCTCCAGCGCCGGCACAGCCGCGGCGTCAGAAGTCCGTGACGCACACCAGCTCTCTTCGTTCGCTGCCGGAAGACTCTTCGAGCGACGACGGCGGCTCGGGGGGCGGCGCGGCCGACGAGCTGGCGCCTCCAGCGCGCGAGTCGCTGCGCAAGTCGCCAAGAGAGTTCATCATCCCGATCGCGCTGGAGGGCGGCGGAACGATGACGCCGACCGTGCAGGCGCAGACGAAGGAGCAGGACCGCGAGCAGGGCAGCAGCCTGTTCAAAACGCACCAGCTGTCCGGCCAGCGCCGCCTAGGGTAAGTGGGGGGGGGGGGGGGCGGGCGGTACTGCGGGTGTGAGCGATGCGAAGAGAGGGGCTCAGCGCCATCTGGGGAGTAAGGCTGGAGTGAGCAGTGGCTAGTCTGGGTTTTGTCCGTGTCACACTGCGTTTTTGCTGCGTGTTGTGGCTGGCTTTGTTTGGCGTCGGTGGCCGCTGTGGGCGGAGCGCTGCGTCGTAGAGGGAGCGCTGGGCTGACGCATGTTTGTGCGGTTTTTGCTGTAGCTGGTGGGGGCGTTTTGTTTCACGCAGCGGATCCAGTGCCAACGCCCGGTCCGTAACGGTAACGCAACAGGCAGAGTTCGCTGGGCTGAAAATGAACAGTTGTCCGATGTCTTTCTGTGTATTTTTAGGAAAAGTATGGTTAAATTTGCGAAACTTAATACATCCTCCATAATTGATTAATAATTGGATTCAATCTATCCAATCACATATATTGAGCAATGATCATATATCTGGAAATAAAACACGCAAATAGCTGTAACCATCATCCGTAAGTGATATCTTTTCTTTGCACGTATTAAGGTGATATAATGCTTTTCTCGACTCGTACCTCGCAATCATTTTCTTCATAAAACTCTTCCTGAACGCTTGTCTTAACCAGTGTACTTAATATTAGCTAGTAGTTAGTACATGTATCTTTTGTCGTTGGAGTATCTTCCCCGCATGTCTTCGACTGGCTCCGTGTTCTAACCATCGTCCGTTGTCTCGTCTATGCCGTGAAGCTCTTCTTAGTCCCTGTGACGCGTGACCTCTGGAGCCCGTGCCCGCTGTGCCCGTCCCGTGAGACTAACAGTGCCGCCTGGCGGCGACCGGCAGAAGCTTGCTGGGCGACCGGTCTTCGCGAGACGAGCTGTGGGGCACGCCGATGGGGCTGCAGCGGCACAGTTCGATGCGGAGTTTCGACGACCGGCCGATGCTGGAGCTGGGTAGCTGGCCCTCCGACCGACGGAGGTAACGTGCGAGCTGCGTATCCGGTCAGCGGTGGGGCAGCGAACTGCCAGTCGGGAGAAAGCGAGAGCTTTAGCTAGTTTATCTTAGAATCTACCGTTCATGGTCACATTGACCAGCAAGCAACGGTTAAAACATCGACGTTGAACTAATAATTTGCATGAATATTTGCATGTCCTTGCTTGTTTTTATTTCTCCTGGCATGTCTAATTTTATCTACCGAGTAGTTTTTTTACTTCATCTGATTGAGTATCTGACCTGCATCGATTGTGCCGACACACTTTTTACGCTACTCTGAAACATTTCTTCACCGCGTACATTTTATGAATACGAAACATATCGTTGTGTACCGCTCTTTCCTAGTTAGTGCACCTCCTGCCCCCGCAGTATGCCGACGTGTCGCCCCTCCACTGACCCGCTCCTGTCCTCCGACAGGCTGTCCCGTCCGAGGATGACATCCTCCACGGAGCGCGCCGACAGCCTCAGCTCCGGCGGCGAGGACGACGACGACGACGACCAGTTCGACTTCTTCACTGCCGAGTCGGTCTTCGGTAACCTCATGGACCGGATGAAGAGCCTTACGAAGCGCATCGACCTGGATGACAATCCGACCAAGGTGGGTGAAGTGGGCGCCGTGATACGGTGCAGGTCGATGCGTGTGTCGTAGTCGGTGTTCTATGTTGCAGATGAAGATGCTCTTATAGGTATTGTTACAAGGTGTAGCATATTTATATTAAATATGAAGATTCAAGCAGATCGTAGTAATAATATTCGTAACATCAAGTGAATCGTTCAGTTCAAGTACAAAAAAAGTAAAACGTATGACACATACCATGGATAACGTTTGAGAGAGCTTGGTAGGAGATAAAGACCTTATGCACTACGTGCGCCCCAACGCGTAGCCCCCCCCCCTTATTCTACTGCCCACTGCCCAGTCTTGATATGCGTCTAAGTATCTATGAGACTGTGTGTCTCTCTGTCTGACCGTTCTCTGTCCCACCCTGGCAGCGTTCCCTGCTGCTGTCTGACTGACCGTTCCCACCCTGGCAGCGTTCCCTGCTGCTGTCTGATCACCGTTCTCTGTCGTACCCTGACAGCGTTCCCTGCTGCTGTCTGACTGACTGACCATTCTCTGTGTCACCCTGGCAGCGTTCCCTGCTGCTGTCTGACTGACTGACCATTCTCTGTGTCACCCTGGCAGTGTTCCCTGCTGCTGTCTGATCACCGTTCTCTGTCCCACCCTGGCAGCGTTCCCTGCTGCTGTCTAACTGACTGACCATTCTCTGTGTCACCCTGGCAGCGTTCCCTGCTGCTGTCTGATCACTGTTCTCTGTCCCACCCTGGCAGCGTTCCCTGCTGCTGTCTGATCACCGTTCTCTGTCGTACCCTGACAGCGTTCCCTGCTGCTGTCTGACTGACTGACCATTCTCTGTGTCACCCTGGCAGCGTTCCCTGCTGCTGTCTAACTGACTGACCATTCTCTGTGTCACCCTGGTAGCGTTCCCTGCTGCTGTCTGACTGACCGTTCTCTGTGCCGCCTTGGCAGCGTTCCCTGCTGCTGTCTGACTGACCGTTCTCTGTGCCACCTTGGCAGCGTTCCCTGCTGCTGTCCGATCCTCTGCGGATGGACCCCCAGCTGAGCGGCGGCTCCTCCTCGCAGCGCGGCCAACACCGTATGCCCGGCCTTTGGGGAATGCACGGTCAGGTGAAGTCACTCTTCGACAAGCCCATGACGTTCCCACACGGGTCGCTGTTCGACCGGCCGGCCTTCTCCAGGTGAGAACACGAGGGTTTAGGTGGATATGTGGAAACACATGCTGCCAGCCTTCGGAAACATCCGAGTTATGAAGATTGAAAGTGTTTAATCAAAAGCTAACAAAGGAAGGTGCGAGATATTTTCGATGACGAATGCATTTTGCGCGCTATCTTTGTGGAGGGTATCCAGGAGATGGCTGAAAATACTTCAACTAGCCTAGACACCCTCGTGTGAATTAACTCTATTCAACAACTACCATAATCAGAAGCTGGGGCATTCCACGATAGATCGACCAAGGCAAAACACCGTCATATTTCATTTGTGGCTGTAAATTGGTGTAGGGGGTTATGGGTGGAGAACCCAGCTGTGCCAACGAAAAAATAATCCGAGCAGCGGTTTTCAAGATATAGCATCAGGCACTTTTCGAAGGTCACTCAGCAGGCCTACATTTGGCGGCTCGTAGTTTACAAACTATCATAGTTACGACATCAAACCTGAATATTGAAGAAACTCGCATTGAACCGAGATACATTTTTGCGATCTCGTTTTTTTACACGTGACCGCTGACTTATTTTTTGATGAGTGACCAGGACAATTCCTCAATTGAAAGTCGAATTTCTGTTTGAAGCAGATTCAAGCCTGGTCAATGTTCTTTCAGATAGACAAATACAAAAATGGCTTTCGGCCTCCAAATAGGATGTTTGAGTCTCCCAATATGATAAATCGGCAAAAAAGCATCATCATATTTAATTTCTCTGTTATTTGGTCTAGGGGGTTATCATAGGCGGGGAAGCCAGCTGTGCCAACGAAAAATAATCCGAGCAGCGATTTTCAAGATATAGCCTCGGCACTTTTCATAAAAGAGCCGCCCAAAGTCGGTATTGGGGGGGGGGGCTCAAAAATCCTATTTGGAGGACGAAAACCATTTTTTAA
>JAXIVJ010001316.1:120000-137500 GCA_036785665.1 Chirona hameri | reverse complement strand
ATGTGTGTATGTGTGTATGTGTGTATGTGTGTATGTGTGTATGTGTGTATGTGTGTATGTGTGTATGTGTGTATGTGTGTATGTGTGTATGTGTGTATGTGTGTATGTGTGTATGTGTGTATGTGTGTATGTGTGTATGTGTGTATGTGTGTATGTGTGTATGTGTGTATGTGTGTATGTGTGTATGTGTGTATGTGTGTATGTGTGTATGTGTGTATGTGTGTATGTGTGTATGTGTGTATGTGTGTATGTGTGTATGTGTGTATGTGTGTATGTGTGTATGTGTGTATGTGTGTATGTGTGTATGTGTGTATGTGTGTATGTGTGTATGTGTGTATGTGTGTATGTGTGTATGTGTGTATGTGTGTATGTGTGTATGTGTGTATGTGTGTATGTGTGTATGTGTGTATGTGTGTATGTGTGTATGTGTGTATGTGTGTATGTGTGTATGTGTGTATGTGTGTATGTGTGTATGTGTGTATGTGTGTATGTGTGTATGTGTGTATGTGTGTATGTGTGTATGTGTGTATGTGTGTATGTGTGTATGTGTGTATGTGTGTATGTGTGTATGTGTGTATGTGTGTATGTGTGTATGTGTGTATGTGTGTATGTGTGTATGTGTGTATGTGTGTATGTGTGTATGTGTGTATGTGTGTATGTGTGTATGTGTGTATGTGTGTATGTGTGTATGTGTGTATGTGTGTATGTGTGTATGTGTGCATGTGTGCATGTGTGCATGTGTGCATGTGTGCATGTGTGCATGTGTGCATGTGTGCATGTGTGCATGTGTGCATGTGTGCATGTGTGCATGTGTGCATGTGTGCATGTGTGCATGTGTGCATGTGTGCATGTGTGCATGTGTGCATGTGTGCATGTGTGCATGTGTGCATGTGTGCATGTGTGCATGTGTGCATGTGTGCATGTGTGCATGTGTGCATGTGTGCATGTGTGCATGTGTGCATGTGTGCATGTGTGCATGTGTGCATGTGTGCATGTGTGCATGTGTGCATGTGTGCATGTGTGCATGTGTGCATGTGTGCATGTGTGCATGTGTGCATGTGTGCATGTGTGCATGTGTGCATGTGTGCATGTGTGCATGTGTGCATGTGTGCATGTGTGCATGTGTGCATGTGTGCATGTGTGCATGTGTGCATGTGTGCATGTGTGCATGTGTGCATGTGTGCATGTGTGCATGTGTGCATGTGTGCATGTGTGCATGTGTGCATGTGTGCATGTGTGCATGTGTGCATGTGTGCATGTGTGCATGTGTGCATGTGTGCATGTGTGCATGTGTGCATGTGTGCATGTGTGCATGTGTGCATGTGTGCATGTGTGCATGTGTGCATGTGTGCATGTGTGCATGTGTGCATGTGTGCATGTGTGCATGTGTGCATGTGTGCATGTGTGCATGTGTGCATGTGTGCATGTGTGCATGTGTGCATGTGTGCATGTGTGCATGTGTGCATGTGTGCATGTGTGCATGTGTGCATGTGTGCATGTGTGCATGTGTGCATGTGTGCATGTGTGCATGTGTGCATGTGTGCATGTGTGCATGTGTGCATGTGTGCATGTGTGCATGTGTGCATGTGTGCATGTGTGCATGTGTGCATGTGTGCATGTGTGCATGTGTGCATGTGTGCATGTGTGCATGTGTGCATGTGTGCATGTGTGCATGTGTGCATGTGTGCATGTGTGCATGTGTGCATGTGTGCATGTGTGCATGTGTGCATGTGTGCATGTGTGCATGTGTGCATGTGTGCATGTGTGCATGTGTGCATGTGTGCATGTGTGCATGTGTGCATGTGTGCATGTGTGCATGTGTGCATGTGTGCATGTGTGCATGTGTGCATGTGTGCATGTGTGCATGTGTGCATGTGTGCATGTGTGCATGTGTGCATGTGTGCATGTGTGCATGTGTGCATGTGTGCATGTGTGCATGTGTGCATGTGTGCATGTGTGCATGTGTGCATGTGTGCATGTGTGCATGTGTGCATGTGTGCATGTGTGCATGTGTGCATGTGTGCATGTGTGCATGTGTGCATGTGTGCATGTGTGCATGTGTGCATGTGTGCATGTGTGCATGTGTGCATGTGTGCATGTGTGCATGTGTGCATGTGTGCATGTGTGCATGTGTGCATGTGTGCATGTGTGCATGTGTGCATGTGTGCATGTGTGCATGTGTGCATGTGTGCATGTGTGCATGTGTGCATGTGTGCATGTGTGCATGTGTGCATGTGTGCATGTGTGCATGTGTGCATGTGTGCATGTGTGCATGTGTGCATGTGTGCATGTGTGCATGTGTGCATGTGTGCATGTGTGCATGTGTGCATGTGTGCATGTGTGTATGTGTGTATGTGTGTATGTGTGTATGTGTGTATGTGTGTATGTGTGTATGTGTGTGTATGTATATATATATATATATATATATATATATATATATATATATATATATATATATATATATATATATATATATATATATATATATATATATATATATATATATATATATATATATGTATATATATATATATATATATATATATATATATATATATATATATATATATATATATATATATATATATATATATATATATATATATATATATATATATATATATATATATATATATATATATATATATATATATATATATATATATATATATATATATATATGTAAATGTGTCTGTGTCTGTGTCTGTGTCTGTGTCTGTGTCTGTGTCTGTGTCTGTGTCTGTGTCTGTGTCTGTGTCTGTGTCTGTGTCTGTGTCTGTGTCTGTGTCTGTGTCTGTGTCTGTGTGCGTGCGCGCGCGCGCGCGTGCGTGCGTGCGTGCGTGCGTGCGTGCGTGCGTGCGTGCGTGCGTGCGTGCGTGCGTGCGCGCGGGCGTGCATGTGCATGTGCATGTGCATGTGCATATGCATATGCATATGCATATGCATATGCATATGCATATGCATATGCATATATATATATATATATATATATATATATATATATATATATATATATATATATATATATATATATATATATATATATATATCGGACACGCGGCACGCTGACTGGCCACGGTCATAGAATACTAGGTAACCCGGTCCCGAGCCTTCAACATGGGGCCTAAGGGGAGCATGTCATCAGCTAGTGATGTGTAAACAATCGCCAGTTTTTGATAAAATTGTTGATACTTTCAGCGAGTATTGCTAACAAGCTGTATACATAAAATATATTTGTTTAATTATCTACACAAAATATTTTTAAAGCTTGATTTGTGCACTCTCAATTTCATAATTCGAGTTGAGAGGGAATATGTTATGTCTAATGTCTATGTGACAATTTTGGTCAACTTAGCTGGATCAATTATCACTTTGACAGTGTGATATTTTGAGGTGTTTTGATTTACCCCAAATGTAGTGGATGGGGCCTCCTTAATGCGCTGATTCCGAAAATGGACCTCTATGCCGTAGTATTTTCTGTTGTTTTCGAGTTACATGCCGTGTAACATTCCAGCAGCGTATTGGCGACAAGTCCAGCGTGACCACCCAGCCATGGGCTGCCGGAACCGTCCGGCACCAGTCGGCTCAGGGCCGTATGTAGGCCGGAGCCGGCCGGCACCAGTCGGCTCAGGGCCGTATGTAGGCCGGAGCCGGCCGGCACCAGTCGGCTCAGGGCCGTATGTAGGCCGGAGCCGGCCGGCACCAGTCGGCTCAGGGTCGTATGTAGGCCGGAACCGGCCGGCACCAGTCGGCTCAGGGCCGTATGTAGGCCAGAACCGGCCGACACCAGTCGGCTCAGGGCCGTATGTAGGCCGGAACCGGCCGGCACCAGTCGGCTCAGGGCCGTATGTAGGCCGGAGCCGGCCGGCACCAGTCGGCTCAGGGCCGTATGTAGGCCGGAACCGGCCGGCACCAGTCGGCTCAGGGCCGTATGTAGGCCGGAGCCGGCCGGCACCAGTCGGCTCAGGGCCGTATGTAGGCCGGAGCCTGCCGGCACCAGTCGGCTCAGGGCCGTATGTAGGCCGGAGCCGGCCGGCACCAGTCGGCTCAGGGCCGTATGTAGGCCGGAGCCGGCCGGCACCAGTCGGCTCAGGGCCGTATGTAGATCAATATTGGTCAGTACTCAGTAGTGTAAACAGTGACGGTAGCCCGGGGCCGGTCCCTCCTGCCGGCCGCTACACGCCGGTCACTGTCTCCATGTATAGTGTCCCAGGTGGATAGTGGCCAGCCTACAGGTGCCGCCCCACTGGGGCTGCGGTCCCTGCCCCGTACCGCTGGCAGCGGTGGCAGCGGCGGCCGGTTTTGGTCTCCGGCCTCGGTGCCGGACATGATGACTGGTATTGCGCCAGTCAGTAATATTGCCGTTTGCTGACGGTCGCCGGCCCACTTACCTACTGCAGCCAGGCACAACTGAACTCTGTGCTGGTTGCTGTTGTACGCGTTTGTATAATGTAGGTAAACAAGCTTTTTGACAATTACAAATACTACCCATTCATTAACTACCAGAGCGAGTTTAAAGGGACTATCCCACCTTAAAGGGACTATCCCACCTTAACTTTATATTTGAGTCGAGATAGACATTTGTATGGCTAGGCATTGCAATTAAGGATGGTAGCAGTTAAAACAACCACAATGATCTAATCAAAAAGATATTCGAGTTTGATTTTGACATCTGTAAAAAAGGCCCATGTGTATTTGAATTGGGACTCTAAACCGACAGCGTCGTCTCTTTACCGAACTGGTAATATAGTCGACTTGTTTTAAGCCTTGGAATATTTTCGTCTTTCATTTCTCGATCCCCGGGTGGTTCGCAATCTAAGCCAATCTAGACACCGGGTGGTTCGATTTTTCTGCGCAATAGATGTCGACAAAAAATTGTGCCATATATTTCGCAGCACAAATTATTTCCTGCTAATAACAAAAAAATCATATGACGTCACCAACCCAACTTTTCGCTTAAAACTAAAAGTTTAATATCTTCCAAGATACACATTTTTTTATCGGAAAAAAAGTTCACGAACATGTTCAGCTGACCTCGCCTGACATGTAGACATACAATTAAGTGTGATTCGACAACTTTCAAAAAGGTGGGACAGTCCCTTTAACACGCGCACTGCCGGGGGTTCGCGCCAACCACGAACTGCGCCGCCGCGGGGGGGGGGGATTCCCCCTGAAATCTCGAAAACCACTCAACGTAGTGACAAGCGGAAAACGGCGTTAGATAGCTCGAGACAAGCTCTATCGAAAGTAGGTCTTGTTTTAGGTCAGGTCAATGTTGAGGTCACCAGAGGTCACTAAAGGTCAGATTTTCCTGGTTTAGGATTTCGCTTCCAACATCCTCAAATATCTCGGAAACTACGCTGGCTAGGAAAAAATTCGAAAGCTCTTGAAAAATCCAATCGCAAAATGCAAACTTGGCGTCCGGAAATTTGAGCTCAATTTGCGAGTCAATAGTTTCGACTCGCAGCATAGAATGTCAAAAGGGCTATTTTTTGGCAAATCAGTTTTTCGCAAATATCTTTTTCCTAAAAAAAGATAAGGCAATAATTTGGACGCTATCGTGTTGGTATCGTCAATGCGTTTCTAATCATATTCATGTTGACCATATTAGGTCAACTTAAAAATTGGACCTCAGGTCAAGTGGTGGCTCAGGTAGGTCATGTTGCATATTGGGAGACGTGTCTCGACGAGACACACACATTGGTGCCGGTTTCACTTCTCTATCTTCATTGTATCGAGCTATTGACACAAAGGTGTTGGTGACCTCGGATGACCTCGGCTGACTGTGTAGGGGTCACTGAACAAAAAATGCACCTAGGTCATAAAGAATGACCTATGATAACATGAACCAGAAAGAATTCGACTGATATCATGCGTATTCTCGGAATAGGAAGCATTTGAATATTTCCCGATTGAGTTATGACCTTGAATAGTTATAATGTGGAGGTCACGATATTGACCCGACCTTAGGTCACTGATATCAAACATCCGGGATATACGAATTGTAGGTACTACCTATGACCTTATGAAATCCTGTAAAAGTTTGAAACCAATCGGCCAGAAACTGTGGCTGTGGTACGACGGCAAACATTTTGCAAGTGGGGGTCACGTGACCTGGTCTGGTGACCAAACATGAGGTGACCAGAGGTAAAAAATGTCACCATGTGGGTAATTGATGCCCAAACAGCTGTGCCAAGTTTGGCGGCGCTGCGCGCCGCCGTTTTCCCGCTATTCATGAAAACCCTGAGGGAGGACGGAACCCCCCCCCCCCCCCCCGGCCGTGCGCGTGTTAATACTGTGTAAATGACTAAAAACGCCATCTCATTCGCTACCGGTCAGCAGTGCACGGACGTTTCGTGACGCGTGTATCTGTGTGTTGTGTGTCCGCAGCACGCGTTCGACCTGCGTCCTGGCGATGTGTTCAGCTGTGTAGCCGACATCGGCTGGATCACCGGCCACAGTCACGTGGTGTACGGCCCGCTGGCCAACGGCGGCACGGCCGTCATGTTCGAGAGTACTCCCGTCTACCCGGACCCAGGTCAGTAGAGTACTCCCGTCTACCCGGACCCAGGTCAGTGGAGCACACCCGGACCTAGGTCAGTAGAGCACACCCGTCTACCCGGACCCAGGTCAGTAGAGTACTCCCGCCTACCCGGACCCAGGTCAGTAGAGCACACCCGTCTACCAGGACCCAGGTCAGTAGAGTACTCCCGTCTACCCGGACCCAGGTCAGTGGAGCACACCCGGACCCAGGTCAGTGGAGCACACCCGTCTACCCGGACCCAGGTCAGTAGAGTACTCCCGTCTACCCGGACCCAGGTCAGTGGAGCACACCCGGACCCAGGTCAGTGGAGCACACCCGTCTACCCGGACCCAGGTCAGTAGAGTACTCCCGTCTACCCGGACCCAGGTCAGTGGAGCACACCCGTCTACCCGGACCCAGATCAGTGGAGCACACCCAGACCCAGGTCAGTGGCGCACACCCGGACCCAGGTCAGTAGAGTACTCCCGTCTACCCGGACCCAGGTCAGTGGAGCACACCCGGACCCAGGTCAGTGGAGCACACCCGTCTACCCGGACCCAGGTCAGTAGAGCACACCCGTCTACCCGGACCCAGGTCAGTAGAGTACTCCCGTCTACCCGGACCCAGGTCAGTGGAGCACACCCGGACCCAGGTCAGTGGAGCACACCCGTCTACCCGGACCCAGGTCAGTAGAGTACTCCCGTCTACCCGGACCCAGGTCAGTAGAGTACTCCCGGACCCAGGTCAGTGGAGCACACCCGGACCCAGGTCAGTGGAGCACACCCGGACCCAGGTCAGAGGAGCACGCCCGCCTACCCGGACCCAGGTCAGTGGAGCACGCCCGCCTGCCCGGACCCAGGTCAGTAGAACACACCCGTCTACCCGGACCCAGGCCAGTAGAGTACTCCCGTCTACCCGGACCCAGGTCAGTGGAGCACACCCGGACCCAGGTCAGTGGAGCACACCCGGACCCAGGTCAGTGGAGCACACCCGTCTACCCGGACCCAGGTCAGTAGAGTACTCCCGTCTACCCGGACCCAGGTCAGTAGAGTACTCCCGGACCCAGGTCAGTGGAGCACACCCGGGCCCAGGTCAGTGGAGCACACCCGGACCCAGGTCAGTGGAGCACGCTCGCCTACCCGGACCCAGGTCAGTGGAGCACGCCCGCCTACCCGGACCCAGGTCAGTAGAGCACACCCGTCTACCAGGACCCAGGCCAGTAGAGTACTCCCGTCTACCCGGACCCAGGTCAGTGGAGCACACCCGGACCCAGGTCAGTGGAGCACACCCGGACCCAGGTCAGTGGAGCACACCCGTCTACCCGGACCCAGGTCAGTGGAGCACACCCGGACCCAGGTCAGTGGAGCACACCCGGACCCAGGTCAGTGGAGCACACCCGGACCCAGGTCAGTGGAGCACACCCGTCTACCCGGACCCAGGTCAGTGGAGCACACCCGGACCCAGGTCAGTGGAGCACACCCGGACCCAGGTCAGTGGAGCACGCCCGCCTACCCGGACACAGGTCAGTGGAGCACACCCGTCTACCCGGACCCAGGTCAGTGGAGCACGCCCGCCTACCCGGACCCAGGTCAATGGAGCACCCCCGCCTACCCGGACCCAGGTCAGTGGAGCACACCCGGACCCAGGTCAGTGGAGAACACCCGCCTACCCGGACCCAGGTCAGTGGAGCACACCCGGACCCAGGTCAGTGGAGCACGCCCGCCTACCCGGACCCAGATCAGTAGAGTACTCCCGTCTACCCGGACCCAGGTCAGTGGAGCACACCCGTCTACCCGGACCCAGGTCAGTGGATCACACCCGTCTACCCGGACCCAGGTCAGTGGAGCACACCGTCTACCCGGACCCAGGTCAGTGGAGCACACCCGGACCCAGGTCAGTGGAGCACACCCGGACCCAGGTCAGTAGAGTACTCCCGTCTACCCGGACCCAGGTCAGTGGAGCACACCCGGACCCAGGTCAGTGGAGCAACTCCGTCTACCCGGACCCAGGTCAGTGGAGCACACCCGGACCCAGGTCAGTGGAGCACACCCGGACCCAGGTCAGTAGAGTACTCCCGTCTACCCGGACCCAGGTCAGTGGAGCACACCCGGACCCAGGTCAGTAGAGTACTCCCGTCTACCCGGACCCAGGTCAGTGGAGCACACCCGCCTACCCGGACCCAGGTCAGTGGAGCACACCCGGACCCAGGTCAGTGGAGCACACCCGGACCCAGGTCAGTGGAGCACACCCGGACCCAGGTCAGTGGAGCACA
Organism: Chirona hameri; assembly: GCA_036785665.1. NCBI lineage: Eukaryota > Metazoa > Arthropoda > Thecostraca > Balanomorpha > Balanidae > Chirona > Chirona hameri. The sequence continues at coordinate 128,705 of JAXIVJ010001316.1, read as the reverse complement.
CCCGGACCCAGGTCAGTAGAGTACTCCCGTCTACCCGGACCCAGGTCAGTGGAGCACACCCGGACCCAGGTCAGTAGAGTACTCCCGTCTACCCGGACCCAGGTCAGTAGAGTACTCCCGTCTACCCGGACCCAGGTCAGTAGAGTACTCCCGTCTACCCGGACCCAGGTCAGTGGAGCACACCAGGACCCAGGTCAGTAGAGTACTCCCGTCTACCCGGACCCAGGTCAGTGGAGCACACCCGGACCCAGGTCAGTAGAGTACTCCCGTCTACCCGGACCCAGGTCAGTGGAGCTCACCCGGACCCAGATCAGTGGAGCACTCCCGTCTACCCGGACCCAGGTCAGTAGAGTACTCCCGTCTACCCGGACCCAGGTCAGTAGAGTACTCCCGTCTACCCGGACCCAGGTCAGTAGAGTACTCCCGTCTACCCGGACCCAGGCCAGTGGAGCACACCCGGACCCAGGTCAGTGGAGCACTCCCGTCTACCCGGACCCAGGTCAGTAGAGTACTCCCGTCTACCCGGACCCAGGCCAGTGGAGCACACCCGGACCTAGGTCAGTAGAGCACACCCGTATACCAGGACCCAGGTCAGTGGAGCACACCCGTACCCAGGTCAGTGGAGCACACCCGGACCCAGGTCAGTGGAGCACACCCGGACCCAGGTCAGTGGAGCACACCCGGACCTAGGTCAGTAGAGCACACCCGTCTACCCGGACCCAGGTCAGTGGAGCACACCCGTACCCAGGTCAGTGGAGCACACCCGGACCCAGGTCAGTGGAGCACACCCGTCTACCCGGACCCAGGTCAGTGGAGCACACCCGTACCCAGGTCCGTGGAGCACACCCGGACCCAGGTCAGTGGAGCACACCCGTCTACCCGGACCCAGGTCAGTGGAGCACACCCGTACCCAGGTCAGTGGAGCACACCCGGACCTAGGTCAGTAGAGCACACCCGTCTACCCGGACCCAGGTCAGTGGAGCACACCCGTACCCAGGTCAGTGGAGCACACCCGGGCCCAGGTCGGTGGAGCACACCCGTCTACCCGGACCCAGGTCAGTGGAGCACACCCGTACCCAGGTCAGTGGAGCACACCCGGACCCAGGTCAGTGGAGCACACCCGTCTACCCGGACCCAGGTCAGTGGAGCACACCCGTACCCAGGTCCGTGGAGCACACCCGGACCCAGGTCAGTGGAGCACACCCGTCTACCCGGACCCAGGTCAGTGGAGCACACCCGTACCCAGGTCAGTGGAGCACACCCGGACCTAGGTCAGTAGAGCACACCCGTCTACCCGGACCCAGGTCAGTGGAGCACACCCGTACCCAGGTCAGAGGAGCACACCCGGACCCAGGTCAGTAGAGTACTCCCGTCTACCCGGACCCAGGTCAGTGGAGCACACCCGGACCCAGGTCAGTAGAGTACTCCGGTCTACCCGGACCCAGGTCAGTGGAGCACACCCGGACCCAGATCAGTTGAGCACTCCCGTCTACCCGGGCCCAGGTCAGTGGAGCACACCCGTCTACCCGGACCCAGGTCAGTGGAGCACACCCGTACCCAGGTCAGTGGAGCACACCCGGGCCCAGGTCAGTAGAGTACTCCCGTCTACCAGGACCCAGGACAGTAGAGTACTCCCGTCTACCCGGACCCAGGTCAGTGGAGCACACCCGGACCCAGGTCAGTGGAGCACAACCGGACCCAGGTCAGTGGAGCACACCCGTCTACCCGGACCCAGGTCAGTGGAGCACACCCGGACCCAGGTCAGTGGAGCACACCCGGACCCAGGTCAGTGGAGCACACCCGGACCCAGGTCAGTGGAGCACACCCGTCTACCCGGACCCAGGTCAGTGGAGCACACCCGGACCCAGGTCAGTGGAGCACACCCGGACCCAGGTCAGTGGAGCACGCCCGCCTACCCGGACACAGGTCAGTGGAGCACACCCGTCTACCCGGACCCAGGTCAGTGGAGCACGCCCGCCTACCCGGACCCAGGTCAATGGAGCACCCCCGCCTACCCGGACCCAGGTAAGTGGAGCACATCCGGACCCAGGTCAGTGGAGCACACCCGCCTACCCGGACCCAGGTCAGTGGAGCACACCCGGACCCAGGTCAGTGGAGCACGCCCGCCTACCCGGACCCAGATCAGTAGAGTACTCCCGTCTACCCGGACCCAGGTCAGTGGAGCACACCCGTCTACCCGGACCCAGGTCAGTGGAGCACACCCGTCTACCCGGACCCAGGTCAGTGGAGCACACCCGGACCCAGGTCAGTGGAGCACACCCGGACCCAGGTCAGTAGAGTACTCCCGTCTACCCGGACCCAGGTCAGTGGAGCACACCCGGACCCAGGTCAGTGGAGCACACCCGGACCCAGGTCAGTGGAGCAACTCCGTCTACCCGGACCCAGGTCAGTGGAGCACACCCGGACCCAGGTCAGTGGAGCACACCCGGACCCAGGTCAGTAGAGTACTCCCGTCTACCCGGACCCAGGTCAGTGGAGCACACCCGGACCCAGGTCAGTGGAGCACACCCGTCTACCCGGACCCAGGTCAGTGGAGCACACCAGTCTACCCGGACCCAGGTTAGTGGAGCACACCCGGACCCAGGTCAGTGGAGCACACCCGGACCCAGGTCAGTAGAGTACTCCCGTCTACCCGGACCCAGGTCAGTGGAGCACACCCGGACCCAGGTCAGTGGAGCACACCCGTCTACCCGGACCCAGGTCAGGGGAGCACACCCTTACCCAGGTCAGTGGAGCACACCCGGACCCAGGTCAGTAGAGTACTCCCGTCTACCCGGACCCAGGTCAGTGGAGCACACCCGGACCCAGGTCAGTAGAGTACTCCCGTCTACCCGGACCCAGGTCAGTGGAGCACACCCGGACCCAGGTCAGTAGAGTACTCCCGTCTACCCGGACCCAGGTCAGTGGAGCACACCCGGACCCAGGTCAGTGGAGCACACCCGGACCCAGGTCAGTAGAGTACTCCCGTCTACACGGACCCAGGTCAGTGGAGCACACCCGGACCCAGGTCAGTAGAGTACTCCCGTCTACCCGGACCCAGGTCAGTAGAGTACTCCCGTCTACCCGGACCCAGGTCAGTAGAGTACTCCCGTCTACCCGGACCCAGGTCAGTGGAGCACACCCGGACCCAGGTCAGTGGAGCACACCGGACCCAGGTCAGTAGAGCACACCCGTCTACCCGGACCCAGGTCAGTGGAGCACACCCGGACCCAGGTCAGTGGAGCACTCCCGTCTACCCGGACCCAGGTCAGTGGAGCACACCCGGACCCAGGTCAGTAGAGTACTCCCGTCTACCCGGACCCAGGTCAGTGGAGCACACCCGGACCCAGATCAGTGGAGCACTCCCGTCTACCCGGACCCAGGTCAGTAGAGTACTCCCGTCTACCCGGACCCAGGTCAGTAGAGTACTCCCGTCTACCCGGACCCAGGTCAGTAGAGTACTCCCGTCTACCCGGACCCAGGCCAATGGAGCACACCCGGACCCAGGTCAGTGGAGCACTCCCGTCTACCCGGACCCAGGTCAGTAGAGTACTCCCGTCTACCCGGACCCAGGCCAGTGGAGCACACCCGGACCTAGGTCAGTAGAGCACACCCGTCTACCCGGACCCAGGTCAGTGGAGCACACCCGTACCCAGGTCAGTGGAGCACACCCGGACCCAGGTCAGTGGAGCACACCCGGACCCAGGTCAGTGGAGCACACCCGGACCCAGGTCAGTGGAGCACACCCGGACCTAGGTCAGTAGAGCACACCCGTCTACCCGGACCCAGGTCAGTGGAGCACACCCGTACCCAGGTCAGTGGAGCACACCCGGACCCAGGTCAGTGGAGCACACCCGTCTACCCGGACCCAGGTCAGTGGAGCACACCCGTACCCAGGTCCGTGGAGCACACCCGGACCCAGGTCAGTGGAGCACACCCGTCTACCCGGACCCAGGTCAGTGGAGCACACCCGTACCCAGGTCAGTGGAGCACACCCGGACCTAGGCCAGTAGAGCACACCCGTCTACCCGGACCCAGGTCAGTGGAGCACACCCGTACCCAGGTCAGTGGAGCACACCCGGGCCCAGGTCAGTGGAGCACACCCGTCTACCCGGACCCAGGTCAGTGGAGCACACCCGTACCCAGGTCAGTGGAGCACACCCGGACCCAGGTCAGTAGAGTACTCCCGTCTACCCGGACCCAGGTCAGTGGAGCACACCCGGACCCAGGTCAGTAGAGTACTCCCGTCTACCCGGACCCAGGTCAGTGGAGCACACCCGGACCCAGATCAGTGGAGCACTCCCGTCTACCCGGGCCCAGGTCAGTGGAGCACACCCGTCTACCCGGACCCAGGTCAGTGGAGCACACCCGTACCCAGGTCAGTGGAGCACACCCGGACCCAGGTCAGTAGAGTACTCCCGTCTACCCGGACCCAGGTCAGTGGAGCACACCCGGACCCAGATCAGTGGAGCACTCCCGTCTACCCGGGCCCAGGTCAGTGGAGCACACCCGTCTACCCGGACCCAGGTCAGTGGAGCACACCCGTCTACCCGGACCCAGGTCAGTGGAGCACACCCGTCTACCCGGACCCAGATCAGTGGAGCACTCCCGTCTACCCGGGCCCAGGTCAGTGGAGCACACCCGCCTTCCCGGACCCAGGTCAGTGGAGCACACCCGCCTACCCGGACCCAGATCAGTGGAGCACACCCGCCTACCCGGACCCAGGTCAGTGGAGCACACCCGCCTACCTGGACCCAGATCAGTCACGGGAGGTGGGTCGTGTGATGTGTTACGTCGTAACAACACTTCGTCACATCACATCACATCACGTCACATCACATCACACGTGTCACTGGCTACCCACGGTTACTTTGCTGGCTACCTCCCTGCAGAATCGAATTCACTGAAGGGAGTGCCTACAGTACGCACGCGCTCGGTGTTTTTTTATTTTATACAAACAGTGCATTGTTTCTTACCTTACCTTAATCCACCAGATGACTGCTGGATTTGTATTGTCAATGTACTGGAGTTGGAGTGTGCATGGCTCATGCTATGCCACGTTGCGCCTTGTGTTCACTCAATAGAAAGTTCACACACAACTTGGTCCGCTTTGGCCTGTGTAGTGTTTGAGCGTGACATGGTCATTGTCCTGGGTGAAATCCACATATAGCAATTCACGATGTTTTCGGCTTAGTGGGCTGCCTATCACCGTGCCACTACTCACCGCTGCTGCTGAACTGCTGGTCAGTGGTCACTGGTCACTGGTCAGTGGTCAGTGGTCAGTGGTCAGTGGTCACTGGTCAGTGGTCACACGTGCCGCCGCCGCAGCAGCAGCAGCCGGGACGGTCGCGGTCTGTGGCTGAGTTATATGTACTCTGGCAGCAGTGTACCGTGCGGTACATGGTGTGTGACTGCGTGTGTGTACACGGTCCACAGGTCGGTACTGGGAGATGGTGCAGCGGCTGCGACCGACCCACTTCTACGGTGCGCCCACTGCGCTGCGACTGCTGCTCAAACACGGCGACAGCTGGGTCACCAAGTGAGTCAGAGAGCCTGCCGGCCTGACCCACCCTCTCCAGACCCGCCCTATCCAGACCCGCCGGCCTGACCCGCCCTCTCCAGACCCGCCCTATCCAGACCCGCCCTACCCAGACCCGTCCTATCCAGACCCGCCCTATCCAGACCCGCCCTACCCAGACCCGTCCTATCCAGACCCGCCCTATCCAGACCCGCCCTATCCAGACCCGCCGGCCTGACCCGCCCTACCCAGACCCGCCGCCTGGACCCACCGATCCGTCGTAACGCTGAACCAAGTCCGTTGGATGTTACATAATTCACTTTAGTTGGTTGACTTGATGTATGGTGGATGCCTGACGTTAAACGCCAGACATACGAGGACGCTGCAAAGAGACGGGGAGGCGTGGGTCGAAAAAGGCCACCCCTGCAGTGCTAAAGAGACGGGGAGGCGTGGGTCGAATACGGCCGCCCCTACAGTGCTTGTGGGAATTGTTCATGGATTATCATCGGATGTGACATGCGTGTCCATTTAATTTATTTTCATTTATTTATTGGCTATTAGGGAAAGTTACTAATAGGTAAACACATTAGAAGTGAACAAGTGAAGGTAAACTATGGTCTATTTATGCTCAGTAAGAGACAAGGCGACAAGACAATCACAACATGACAACTCTAGATAAAACATGAAAGACAAGACAGTACCAGCGTGACAAACACCAAATAAAACAGATAAGAACATCCCTAATGCAGCTAAGTAAACGACCTTTACATATCTCACGACGTGACTTCTAAAAGTGCTAAAATCATCGTTAAAGATGTCAGCGCGGCTCGCTGGCAGGAAGACATTCATGGTTTTCGGTATCCGGCACATAAATCCATCCCTGACGCGCTCACCCGCCGCGGACGCTCAGTGAATAGCCGCTGTCAGCGAGTTGATCTCGGCGGCACGTGCAATCAAAGTTTTGCCATCACTGCATCACTCATCGATAGATCATCGCTTATCACCATCCATTGTAGAACCAGTGCAATCTTCTGATATAGTCCCTTTCTTCCACCTTGCCTTTGTGTGTCTTCTCCGCCCCACACTCAGGCCATCAGTGTGTTGCACTCACGTCTGTATAGCACCCCCCCCCCCCAATCCACATCTGCCCCAACCCGTCTCACCGCCCGGCCGCCGTCAGGTACGACCGGTCGTCGCTGCGTGTGCTCGGCTGCGTCGGCGAGCCGCTCAACCAAGAGGCCTGGCAGTGGTACAACGACGTGGTCGGCGAGAAGCGCTGTGACGTCATCGACACCTGGTGGCAGACCGGTGAGACGCCGGGGGGGGGGGGGTGGGGGGTCAGGGGTCAGAAGCCGGGTGAGGGCTGGGTCACCAGACGAGTTAGTATGCATCACAGGGACGCTGGTATGGGAGCGCCACAGAAGTCATTCACGTGCAAACTGGTGTAACTGACTGGTTTCTCGCTGTAAATGTTGTGGTATGTACTCGTATTGCCTTGTTAGGTTCGAAATGTCGATACAAGGTTCTGGAAATCGAAAACTAGAGCTGATTCTGATATATTACTCCTGTACTATTCACGACTGGCGCGCGTGCTCATGTGTGCGTGCGTGCGTGCGTGTGTATACCTTCCCTGATGGTGGCGCGCTGCTGTCATGCCGCCCGGTCTGCTCCATGCCCCGGCGTGTCGGCAGAAACGGGAGGAGTTTGTCTGGCGCCCCGACCCTCTGCCCAGGGTGCTGAGATCCGGCCTGGTATGCCCATGCGACCCATGTATGGCATCGGACCCGTGCTGCTCGACGAAAAGGTACGCAGCAAATGACACTATCCAGTCTTTAGTCCGCAAGGTCGAGCGGTAGTGGTTCCTGATGGATGTATATGGTGTGTTCTACATTATCAAGCGTTTTTTTTTTAAACTTTGTCTATGGAAGCATGCTGTCATTTTTATAAAAATACTTGGCTTATTTGTTTCGTGTCCACTGTCCATTGCTGATTGGTGGGATTCGTGTCTCAGTGTCCTCTGTTGGTTACGTCCAGCGCTGTTAGCGGCTGCTGTCCTGACCTGACCTCTGACCGCCACTGCTGCTCTGTCCGGCAGAATCACGAGGTGGCCGGTGACGACGTGACGGGCGCTCTCTGCCTGAAGAACCCGTGGCCGGGCATGGCGCGCACCATCTACGGCTCCCACCAGCGCTACGTCGAGACCTACCTGAAGCCGAGTCCCGGCTTCTACTACACCGGCGACGGCGCGCACAGGTGTGTCCGTCTGTCTGTCTGCCCCTGATGTTACGGCCTGAGTGCGCCGGCCCGAGCCCTGTGTGCGGAGCCGTATGTCCGGTCCCCGTCCCACCCAGCACGCTGCTGCGTGCTGCTGTCACCCCGCCCCGCCCCGCTGTTCTCCCCGCTGTCCTGTCCTGTCCGCTGTCCTCCCCACTGTCCTGCCCGCTGCCCTGTCCTGTCCTGTCCTGTCCTGTCCTGTCCTGTCCTGTCCTGTCCTGTCCTGTCCTGTCCCGCCCCGCCCTGCCCGCTGTCCTGCCCTCTGCCCTGCCCTGCCCTGCCCTGCCCTGCCCTGCCCTGCCCTGCCCTGCCCTGCCCTGCCCTGCCCTGCCCTGCCCTGCCCTGCCCTGCCCTGCCCTGCCCTGCCCTGCCCTGTCCTGCCCTGCCCTGCCCTGCCCGCTGTCCTGCCCCGCCCTGCCCGCTGTCCTGCCCTCTGCCCTGCCCTGCCCTGTCCTGCCCTGCCCTGCCCCGCCCTGTCCTGCCCCGCCCTGCCCTGCCCTGCCCTGCCCTGCCCTGCCCTGCCCGCTGTCCTGCCCGCTGTCCTGCCCTCTGCCCTGCCCTGCCCTGTCCTGCCCTGCCCTGCCCTGCCCTGCCCTGCCCTGCCCTGCCCTGCCCTGCCCTGCCCTCTGCCCTGCCCTGCCCTGCCCTGCCCTGCCCTGCCCTGCCCTGCCCTCTGCCCTGCCCTGCCCTGCCCTGCCCTGCCCTGCCCTGCACTGCCCTGCCCTGCCCTGCCCTGCCCTGCCCTGCCCTGCCCTGCCCTGCCCTGCCCTGCCCCGCCCTGCCCTGCCCTGCCCTGCCCTGCCCTGCCCTGCCCTGCCCTGCCCTGCCCTGCCCTGCCCTGCCCCGCCCTGCCCGCTGTCCTGCCCTCTGCCCTGCCCTGCCCTTCCCTGCCCTGTCCTGCCCTCTGCCCTGC
>JAXIVJ010001316.1:97500-117500 GCA_036785665.1 Chirona hameri | reverse complement strand
ACAATCGTGTCGCCTCCCCACCGCCTGCCGCCCCCGCTGAGTGTGCTCCACCCGCGTGTTGCCAGACATCCCGGCGGCCATTACCAGATCACCGGCCGCATGGATGACGTCATCAACGTGACGGGCCACCGGCTGGGCACCGCCGAGGTAGAGGACGTCATGGTCAGTCAAACGCAGCTCGGATGAGCTGTGATAACGTACACACTACACATGGCATGCTTTCCGTCACGGTAATTTCAGCAATCCAGCATCTGTATAGTATGTAGACCACAGCTGCATTTTTTTTCTGTAACAAAAACTTCGTTTCCCGAAAAAGCAAACTCTTTAAATCTACCCTTCTCAGTAACTACTCCACTCCTTTAATCAAGTTCACCTTCTAAGCCCTAAGAATTCATGTTTCTGAGCGGTGTCTGTCTGCCCGTCTGACCGCGCCGGCCGCGTCTGTCTCGTCTGAGCGGTGTCTGTCTGCCCGTCTGACCGCGCCGGCCGCGTCTGTCTCGTCTGAGCGGTGTCTGTCTGCCCGTCTGACCGCGCCGGCCGCGTCTGTCTCGTCTGAGCGGTGTCTGTCTGCCCGTCTGACCGCGCCGGCCGCGTCTGTCTCGTCTGAGCGGTGTCTGTCTGCCCGTCTGACCGCGCCGGCCGCGTCTGTCTCGTCTGAGCGGTGTCTGTCTGCCCGTCTGACCGCGCCGGCCGCGTCTGTCTCGTCTGAGCGGTGTCTGTCTGCCCGTCTGACCGCGCCGGCCGCGTCTGTCTCGTCTGAGCGGTGTCTGTCTGCCCGTCTGACCGCGCCGGCCGCGTCTGTCTCGTCTGAGCGGTGTCTGTCTGCCCGTCTGACCGCGCCGGCCGCGTCTGTCTCGTCTGAGCGGTGTCTGTCTGCCCGTCTGACCGCGCCGGCCGCGTCTGTCTCGTCTGAGCGGTGTCTGTCTGCCCGTCTGACCGCGCCGGCCGCGTCTGTCTCGTCTGAGCGGTGTCTGTCTGCCCGTCTGACCGCGCCGGCCGCGTCTGTCTCGTCTGAGCGGTGTCTGTCTGCCCGTCTGACCGCGCCGGCCGCGTCTGTCTCGTCTGAGCGGTGCCTGTCTGTCCGTCTGACCGCGCCGGCCGCGTCTGTCTCGTCTGAGCGGTGTCTGTCTGCCCGTCTGACCGCGCCGGCCGCGTCTGTCTCGTCTGAGCGGTGCCTGTCTGTCCGTCTGACCGCGCCGGCCGCGTCTGTCTCGTCTGAGCGGTGTCTGTCTGCCCGTCTGACCGCGCCGGCCGCGTCTGTCTCGTCTGAGCGGTGTCTGTCTGCCCGTCTGACCGCGCCGGCCGCGTCTGTCTCGTCTGAGCGGTGCCTGTCTGTCCGTCTGACCGCGCCGGCCGCGTCTGTCTCGTCTGAGCGGTGTCTGTCTGCCCGTCTGACCGCGCCGGCCGCGTCTGTCTCGTCTGAGCGGTGTCTGTCTGTCCGTCTGACCGCGCCGGCCGCGTCTGTCTCGTCTGAGCGGTGTCTGTCTGCCCGTCTGACCGCGCCGGCCGCGTCTGTCTCGTCTGAGCGGTGCCTGTCTGTCCGTCTGACCGCGCCGGCCGCGTCTGTCTCGTCTGAGCGGTGTCTGTCTGCCCGTCTGACCGCGCCGGCCGCGTCTGTCTCGTCTGAGCGGTGCCTGTCTGTCCGTCTGACCGCGCCGGCCGCGTCTGTCTCGTCTGAGCGGTGCCTGTCTGCCCGTCTGACCGCGCCGGCCGCGTCTGTCTCGTCTGAGCGGTGCCTGTCTGCCCGTCTGACCGCGCCGGCCGCGTCTGTCTCGTCTGAGCGGTGTCTGTCTGCCCGTCTGACCGCGCCGGCCTCGTCTGTCTCGTCTGAGCGGTGTCTGTCTGCCCGTCTGACCGCGCCGGCCGCGTCTGTCTTGTCTGAGCGGTGTCTGTCTGCCCGTCTGACCGCGCCGGCCGCGTCTGTCTTGTCTGAGCGGTGTCTGTCTGCCCGTCTGACCGCGCCGGCCGCGTCTGTCTCGTCTGAGCGGTGTCTGTCTGCCCGTCTGACCGCGCCGGCCTCGTCTGTCTTGTCTGAGCGGTGTCTGTCTGCCCGTCTGACCGCGCCGGCCGCGTCTGTCTTGTCTGAGCGGTGTCTGTCTGCCCGTCTGACCGCGCCGGCCGCGTCTGTCTCGTCTGAGCGGTGTCTGTCTGCCCGTCTGACCGCGCCGGCCGCGTCTGTCTCGTCTGAGCGGTGTCTGTCTGCCCGTCTGACCGCGCCGGCCGCGTCTGTCTTGTCTGAGCGGTGTCTGTCTGCCCGTCTGACCGCGCCGGCCGCGTCTGTCTTGTCTGAGCGGTGTCTGTCTGCCCGTCTGACCGCGCCGGCCGCGTCTTTCTTGTCTGAGCGGTGCCTGTCTGCCCGTCTGACCGTCGGACCGCGCCGGCCGTGTCTGTCTCGTCTGAGCGGTGCCTGTCTGCCCGTCTGACCGCGCCGGCCGCGTCTGTCTCGTCTGACCGCGCCGGCCGCGTCTGTCTCGTCTGAGCGGTGCCTGTCTGCCCGTCTGACCACGTCTGTCTCGTCTGCCCAGGACGAGTACGGGCCGGTGGCCGAGGCGGCCGTGGTCGGCTTTCCGCACGAACTGAAGGGCGAGGCGCTGTACGCCTTCATCATCCTCAAGAACGACGTCACCGTCTCCGATGAGGAGGTGAAGACGGTGCTGAAGGCTCAGATCAGGAAGAACATCGCCGGATACGCCGTGCCCGACCACATGCTGGTCAGTAAACAGCCGCGCCGCCGCACGGGACACAGACAGTACTAACACGGAGTGCAGGGAAGGTTACTCTGGGGAAGTCTCGAAGCGCGATCGTCCAAAGGCCTCCCAATAACAATTAAATGTTGTAGTGTCGTATGTACGCCGAATGGCGTCTGCGTTTTACCTTTTACCGTCATCTCTGTCTCCCGCCATTTGTGATCGTCTCCCGCCATCTTCTGCACTTTCCGCCATATCTATTCTTCTATTTATAACCGTCTTCTATTTATCTGATCGATTACTTGGGATAATCTGCTAGATTGCTCCAGTGTGTCTATCTGCGGCGCTGTCCTCAGATCGTGCCGGGCCTGCCGAAGACGCGCTCCGGCAAGATAATGCGCCGCATCCTGCGTAAGATCGCCTCCAACCAGCCGGACGAGCTGGGCGACATCTCCACACTGCAGGACCCGTCTGTGGTGCAGCAGATCGTCCAGCTGCACCAGCAGCAGGTCTGCCAGTAGCGCCGTCACCGCCCGCTAGGGACCGAGGACGGAGTGGCGGCCCGCCAGCCGCCAGCGGCGACAGGCCGGACCGGACCGGACCGGACCGGACCGGACCGGACCGGGTGGGGTGGGTGGGTGGAAGCGTCGCCACTGGGGCGGTATGCAGTCCAATATCCGAGGACGGAGTGGCGGCCTGCCAGCGGCGACAGGCCGGACCGGACCGGACCGGACCGGACCGGACCGGACCGGACCGGACCGGACCGGGTGGGGTGGGTGGGTGGAAGCGTCGCCACTGGGGCGGTATGCAGTCCAATATTCCGAGTCAAAACAGGCACGGGAAACCAAGGACAGGTGGTCCTGCCCCGTCATTTCCAGACACGAGGCTGAACATTCCACTCCGGCGATGGTGACCACACTAGACGCTGGCTAGCGATCAGGTTTGGCTGTGCATGTTATTGGTGTCAGATCAACCGGTGGTCGGGCTGCCTTTCCGAGATCAACACTGGATGATTGCTAAGACGAGAATAGTTCCATTTTGTATTTCCTTTCCTTGAATATGAACCCAAGTGCAATTTAGTAGCAGGCCTACAAGCGGTAACTACCTTGATAGTGTACGTGTAGTAAGTGCCTTTAAAAGCGGACCCCAGAAGCCCATATTGTCTATTCGTTATTTGAAGAGGCTATTTTCCACGGAGCATTTTCATTGCAGATGTGATGGCGCAGACACTGCAAATACTTGTGCGTTTTGTTTTAAGACAGGTATATATTCACGCACACACACACACACACGACACGCACAACACAGCCTGATTGTGTTGTATTCACTTGACGGTTTACATGTCCAGTAGTGAGTAGCAATATTGAACGTTTTACGTTATACAGTACATATGCATACATAATACACCCAACCAGGCGCCACTAAAGTGATCTGTGTCCTAGTAACGTACAAACGCCCTTCTGTGGTACTCCAGCTATGTCCGCTATTTCGACGAAGGGTTGGGGAATCCCAGAAGTTTGGGCACCGCTTCTTTAGGAAGGACAGACCAGAATCCAGGTGGGCCTGTACAAACCTTTCCTTCGTGTACAAGCCAGCGCCCAATGTCTTCCATGCCGGCGTTCAACATGTGTTTCAACCTTAGCGAAATGTACTTTAATCAAATGTCAAGCCATTTCGTTCACCGTTGAGATCATGCTAGCGGCTGCGTCGTTACCGATTACCACTAGGCAGCGGGAATAGTTCACTTCACTTTGAAGTTCGTTTTTTAACATAGATAATTTGGCAAGAACACGCATTCGCGTCACGTTGTATATGGCTATGGGACTAGTGAATTGTGCCGGCTGGGCGTAGAGAAACAGTGAATACCCATGTTTATACGGTGGTGGTACGTTAGGTGTGCAGTATACTGTATGCAGGCTATGCCAACTGTTGATAGTTTATTGATATATTGCTACGAGTTGCTTCATTCACCCGAACTTTATATTCCGTGCTTATAAAGTGGCCAAAGGACGTGCCAATCGGTGAAAGCTGTTTCATTTGTGTGTGCGAAACTGGTGAAGTACGGTGATCGTGATTTGCTGGGATCGAAACTGGTGAAGTACGGTGATCGTGATCTTGCTGGGATCGAAACTGGTGAAGTACGGTGATCGTGATCTTGCTGGGATGGAAGCCTGCCCGCTACGAACTGTTCAGTATCCAATGTGATCCTCAAACATTACCCTATTTACGGAATCGATCATATGTCTCGGGACCATGCAAGGCGCAGTTTGATATACACCTACCAATGCAGTCAGTAACACTCGTGGCTCATGGCGTAGTATGTATGTAATACACACCGTGAAGTATCGATATGATCAAACAGACTGCTCGTCTTTAATGTGGGGTCGACTCGTAACTAACGCAGGACAGGGTACGGTACTGAGTGGTTGTGCGACGGTATATGTATGACAATAAACGGTTTATACAGATCGGTCATTTAACCACCCCGGAGCGGCCTCGGCTGGCCATATTAGGACGTTCACATTCCGACTAAGACCGCCGCGACAAAGGATGCCTGCAACATTGTCTGTTCATTGCAACATTGTCTGTTCATTGCAACATTGTCTGTTTTCGCCTCGGTGGGGTTAGCATGCGAAAGTTATCCACCGCAGAACAGCACCTCTGGCCCATCCAGGCTGGCCTCTCTGGCTCATCAGGCCGTCCTCTCTGGCCCATCCAGGCTGGCCTCTCTGGCCCATCAGGCTGGCCTCTCTGACACATCCAGGCCGGCCTCTCTGGCTCATCAGGCTGGCCTCTCTGACTCATCAGGCTGTCCTCTCTGGCTCATCAGGCTGGCCTCTCCAGGCCGGCCTCTGCCCATCAGGCTGGCCTCTCTGGCTCATCAGGCTGGCCTCTCTGGCTCATCAGGCTGGCCTCTCTGGCTCATCAGGCTGGCCTCTCTGGCTCATCAGGCTGTCCTCTCTGGCTCATCAGGCCGTCCTCTCTGGCTCATCAGGCCGTCCTCTCTGGCCCATCCAGGCTGGCCTCTCTGGCTCATCAGGCTGGCCTCTCTGACTCATCAGGCTGTCCTCTCTGGCTCATCAGGCTGGCCTCTCCAGGCCGGCCTCTGCCCATCAGGCTGGCCTCTCTGGCTCATCAGGCTGGCCTCTCTGGCTCATCAGGCTGGCCTCTGGCCCATCCAGGCTGGCCTCTCTGGCTCATCAGGCTGGCCTCTCTGGCTCATCAGGCTGGCCTCTCTGGCTCATCAGGCTGGCCTCTCTGGCTCATCAGGCTGGCCTCTCTGGCTCATCAGGCTGGCCTCTGGCCCATCCAGGCTGGCCTCTCTGGCTCATCAGGCTGGCCTCTCTGGCTCATCAGGCTGGCCTCTCTGGCTCATCAGGCTGGCCTCTCTGGCTCATCAGGCTGGCCTCTCTGGCTCATCAGGCTGGCCTCTCTGGCTCATCAGGCTGGCCTCTCTGGCTCATCAGGCTGGCCTCTGGCTCATCAGGCTGGCCTCTCTGGCTCATCAGGCTGGCCTCTCTGGCCCATCAGGCCGTCCTCTCTGGCCGATCAGGCTGGCCTCTCCAGGCCGGCCTCTGCCCATCAGGCTGGCCTCTGGCCCATCCAGGCTGGCCTCTCTGGCTCATCAGGCTGGCCTCTCTGGCTCATCAGGCTGGCCTCTCTGGCCCATCAGGCCGTCCTCTCTGGCCGATCAGGCTGGCCTCTCCAGGCCGGCCTCTGCCCATCAGGCTGGCCTCTGGCCCATCCAGGCTGGCCTCTCTGGCTCATCAGACTGTCCTCTCTGGCTCATCAGGCTGGCCTCTCTGGCCCATCAGGCCGTCCTCTCTGGCCCATCAGGCCGGCCTCTCTGACACATCCAGGCCGACCTCTCTGGCCATCAGGCCGACCTCTGGCCATCCAGACCGGCCTCTGCCCATCAGGCCGGCCTCTCTGGCCATCAGGCCGACCTCTGGCCATCCAGGCCGACCTCTCTGGTCATCAGGCCGACCTCTGGCCATCCAGGCCGGCCTCTGTCCATCAGGCCGGCCTCTCTGGCCCATCAGGCCGGCCTCTCTGGCCCATTACCACGCCGTCGTCCAGCCATGTGTTGTTGGGTGATGTTTCGACGCTGTCGCCACAAACCAGCCACAAACGAGCACCAAACAAAACAGCCAGAAGATGACAAGCACCAAACAAAACAGCCAGAAGATGCAGCCAGCTGCTCTGAGAAGGTTCGTTATTGTCTATTTGTTATGCATTCGCCATTCAAACAATATCTAAGATAAAACACGCTAATGATACAAATATCATCATTGCGAAATATTGAGCATGAACAAGTACTGTTGTGTTGACAATGGCTAGCGGACCAGTTAGCCAGTTACCATTCTGGGGATGTACTGTAATATATACAAGCACGGGATGTAAACACTATACAATAAACAGTGTAGTTCTTACCCGCTATAAATCGCCATAACAATTATTACACCAAACGCCACACTGAAACAAAATGACTACGTGAGGTCAAATGCCGCCACTACTAGCGTTGTAGAGCGCTTGACACTGGTTAAAATAACTAAAAACTGGATAGTAGAATAAGCGTCCCGAGTTTCGATTGTTTCACGATAAACCTGCAGCAGAACACAAGCGTCCCTGAGTTTCGATTGTTTAGCGATACACCTGCAGCAGAACATGCAAGCGTCCCGAGTTTCGATTGTTACACGATACACCGGCAGCAGAACATGCAAGCGTCCCGAGTTTCGATTGTTTCACGATACACCTGCAGCAGAACATGCAAGCGTCCCTGAGTTTCGATTGTTTCACGATATACCGGCAGCAGAACATGCAAGCGTTCCGAGTTTCGATTGTTTCACGATACACCGGCAGCAGAACATGCAAGCGTCCCGAGTTTCGATTGTTTCACGATACACCTGCAGCAGAACATGCAAGCGTCCCTGAGTTTCGATTGTTTCACGATATACCGGCAGCAGAACATGCAAGCGTTCCGAGTTTCGATTGTTTCACGATACACCGGCAGCAGAACATGCAAGCGTCCCTGAGTTTCGATTGTTTCACGATACACCTGCAGCAGAACATGCAAGCGTCCCTGAGTTTCGATTGTTTCACGATACACCGGCAGCAGAACATGCAAGCGTCCCGAGTTTCGATTGTTTCACAATACACCGGCAGCAGAACATGCAAGCGTCCCTGAGTTTCGATTGTTTCACGATACACCGGCAGCAGAACATGCAAGCGTCCCTGAGTTTCGATTGTTTCACGATACACCGGCAGCAGAACATGCAAGCGTCCCTGAGTTTCGATTGTTTCACGATACACCGGCAGCAGAACATGCAAGCGTCCCTGAGTTTCGATTGTTTCACAATACACCGGCAGCAGAACATGCAAGCGTCCCTGAGTTTCGATTGTTTCACGATACACCTGCAGCAGGTTGCGCAGTGATCCAGGCGCAACAAAACACCGCCACTCCTCAGCATCTCCACTACAAACACCGCCACTCCTCAACATCTCCACTACAAACACCGCCACTCCTCAGCATCCCCACTACAAACACCACCACTCCTCAGCATCTCCACTACAAACACCGCCACTCCTCAGTATATCCACTACAAACACCGCCACTCCTCAGCATCTCCACTGCAAACACCGCCACTCCTCAGCATCTCCACTACAAACACCGCCACTCCTCAACATCTCCACTACAAACACCGCCACTCTTCAGCATCTCCACTACAAACACCGCCACTCCTCAGCATCTCCACTACAAACACCGCCACTCCTCAGCATCTCCACTGCAAACACCGCCACTCCTCAGCATCTCCACTACAAACACCGCCACTCCTCAACATCTCCACTACAAACACCGCCACTCCTCAGCATCTCCACTACAAACACCGCCACTCCTCAGCATCTCCACTACAAACACCGCCACTCCTCAGCATCTCCACTACAAACACCGCCACTCCTCAACATCTCCACTATAAACACCGCCACTCCACTACAAACACCGCCACTCCTCAGCATCTCCACTACAAACACCGCCACTCCTCAGCATCTCCACTACAAACACCGCCACTCCTCAGCATCTCCACTACAAACACCGCCACTCCTCAGCATCTCCACTCCACTACAAACATCGCCACTCCTCAACATCTCCACTACAAACACCGCCACTCCTCAGCATCTCCACTACAAACACCGCCACTCCTCAGCATCTCCACTACAAACACCGCCACTTCACAGCATCTCCACCCCACTACAAACATCGCCACTCCTCAGCATCTCCACTACAAACACCGCCACTCCTCAGCATCCCCACTACAAACACCGCCACTCCTCAGCATCTCCACTACAAACACCGCCACTCCTCAACATCTCCACTACAAACACCGCCACTCCTCAGCATCCCCACTACAAACACCACCACTCCTCAGCATCTCCACTGCAAACACCGCCACTCCTCAGCACCTCCACTACAAACACCGCCACTCCTCAACATCTCCACTACAAACACCGCCACTCTTCAGCATCTCCACTACAAACACCGCCACTCCTCAGCATCTCCACTACAAACACCGCCACTCCTCAGCATCTCCACTGCAAACACCGCCACTCCTCAGCATCTCCACTACAAACACCGCCACTCCTCAACATCTCCACTACAAACACCGCCACTCCTCAGCATCTCCACTACAAACACCGCCACTCCTCAGCATCTCCACTACAAACACCGCCACTCCTCAGCATCTCCACTACAAACACCGCCACTCCTCAACATCTCCACTACAAACACCGCCACTCCACTACAAACACCGCCACTCCTCAGCATCTCCACTACAAACACCGCCACTCCTCAGCATCTCCACTACAAACACCGCCACTCCTCAGCATCTCCACTACAAACACCGCCACTCCTCAGCATCTCCACTCCACTACAAACATCGCCACTCCTCAACATCTCCACTACAAACACCGCCACTCCTCAGCATCTCCACTACAAACACCGCCACTCCTCAGCATCTCCACTACAAACACCGCCACTTCACAGCATCTCCACCCCACTACAAACATCGCCACTCCTCAGCATCTCCACTACAAACACCGCCACTCCTCAGCATCCCCACTACAAACACCGCCACTTCTCAGCATCTCCACTACAAACACCGCCACTCCTCAGCATCCCCACTACAAACATCGCCACTCCTCAGCATCTCCACTACAAACACCGCCACTCCTCAGCATCTCCACTACAAACACCGCCACTCCTCAGCATCCCCACTACAAACACCGCCACTCCTCAGCATCTTTACTACAAACACCGCCACTCCTCAGCATCTCCGCTACAAACACCGCCACTCCTCAGCATCTCCACTACAAACACCGCCACTCCTCAGTATCTCCACTACAGAACACCGCCATTTCTCAGCATCTCCACTACAAACACCGCTTCTCCTCAGCATCTTCACTGCAAACACCACCACTCCTCAGTATCCCCACTACAAACACCGCCACTCCTCAGCATCTCCACTACAAACACCGCCACTCCTCAGCATCTCCACTCCACTACAAACACCGCCACTCCTCAGCATCTCCACTACAAACACCGCCACTCCTCAACATCTCCACTACAAACACCACCACTCCTCAGTATCTCCACTACAAACACCGCCACTCCTCAGCATCTCCACTACAAACACCGCCACTCCTCAGCATCTCCACTGCAAACACCGCCACTCCTCAGCATCTCCACTACAAACACCGCCACTCCTTAGTATCTCCACTACAAACACCGCCACTCCTCAGCATCTCCACTACACACACCGCCACTCCTCAGCATCTCCACTACAAACACCGCCACACCTCAGCATCTTCACTACACACAGCCACTCCTCAGCATATCCACTACAAACACCGCCACTCCTTGGCATCCCCACTACAAACACCGCCACTCCTCAGCATATCCACTACAAACACCGCCACTCTTCAGCATCTCTACTATAAACACCGCCACTCCTCAGCATCTCCACTGCAAACACCGCCACTCCTCAGCATCCCCACTACAAACACCGCCACTCCTCAGCATCTCCACTACAAACACCGCCACTCCTCAGCATCCCAACTACAAACACCGCCACTCCTCAGCATCTCCACTACAAACACCGCCACTCCTCGGCATCTCCACTACAAACAACGCCACTCCTCAGCATCTCCACTACAAACACCGCCACTCCTCAGCATCTCCACTACAAACACCGCCACTCCTCAGCATCTCCACTCCACTACAAACACCGCCACTCCTCAGCATATCCACTACAAACACCGCCACTCCTCAGCATCTCCACTACAAACACCGCCACTCCTCAGCATCTCCACTACAAACACCGCCACTCCTCAGCATCTCCACTCCACTACAAACACCGCCACTCCTCAGCATATCCACTACAAATACCGCCACTCCTCAGCATCTCCACTACAAACACCGCCACTCCTCAACATCTCCACTACAAACACCGCCACTCCACTACAAACACCGCCACTCCTCAGCATCTCCACTACAAACACCGCCACTCCTCAGCATCTCCACTACAAACACCGCCACTCCTCAGCATCTCTACTACAAAAACCGCCACTCCTCAGCATCTCCACTCCACTACAAACATCGCCACTCCTCAACATCTCCACTACAAACACCGCCACTCCTCAGCATCTCCACTACAAACACCGCCACTCCTCAGCATCTCCACTACAAACACCGCCACTTCACAGCATCTCCACCCCACTACAAACATCGCCACTCCTCAGCATCTCCACTACAAACACCGCCACTCCTCAGCATCTCCACTACAAACACCGCCACTCCTCAGCATCCCCACTACAAACATCGCCACTCCTCATCATCTCCACTACAAACACCGCCACTCCTCAGCATCTCCACTACAAACACCGCCACTCCTCAGCATCCCCACTACAAACACCGCCACTCCTCAGCATCTCCACTACAAACACCGCCACTCCTCAGCATCTCCACTACAAACACCGCCACTCCTCAGCATCTCCACTACAAACACCGCCACTCCTCAGTATCTCCACTACAGAACACCGCCATTCCTCAGCATCTCCACTAAAAACACCGCTTCTCCTCAGCATCTTCACTGCAAACACCACCACTCCTCAGTATCCCCACTACAAACACCGCCACTCCTCAGCATCTCCACTCCACTACAAACACCGCCACTCCTCAGCATCTCCACTCCACTACAAACACCGCCACTCCTCAGCATCTCCACTACAAACACCGCCACTCCTCAGCATCTCCACTCCACTACAAACACCGCCACTCCTCAGCATCTCCACTACAAACACCGCCACTCCTCAGCATCTCCACTGCAAACACCGCCACTCCTCAGCATCTCCACTACAAACACCGCCACTCCTTAGTATCTCCACTACAAACACCGCCACTCCTCAGCATCTCCACTACACACACCGCCACTCCTCAGCATCTCCACTACAAACACCGCCACACCTCAGCATCTTCACTACACACACCGCCACTCCTCAGCATATCCACTACAAACACCGCCACTCCTCGGCATCCCCACTACAAACACCGCCACTCCTCAGCATATCCACTACAAACACCGCCACTCTTCAGCATCTCCACTATAAACACCGCCACTCCTCAGCATCTCCACTGCAAACACCGCCACTCCTCAGCATATCCACTACAAACACCGCCACTCCTCAGCATCTCCACTACAAACACCGCCACTCCTCAGTATCTCCACTACAGAACACCGCCATTCCACAGCATCTCCACTAAAAACACCGCTTCTCTTCAGCATCTTCACTGCAAACACCACCACTCATCAGTATCCCCACTACAAACACCGCCACTCCTCAGCATCTCCAATACAAACACCGCCACTCCTCCGCATCTCCACTCCACTACAAACACCGCCACTCCTCAGCATCTCCACTACAAACACCGCCACTCCTCAGCATCTCCACTCCACTACAAACACCGCCACTCCTCAGCATCTCCACTACAAACACCGCCACTCCTCAGCATCTCCACTGCAAACATCGCCACTCCTTAGCATATCCACTACAAACACCGCCACTCCTCGGCATCCCCACTACAAACACCGCCACTCCTCAGCATATCCACTACAAACACCGCCACTCTTCAGCATCTCCACTATAAACACCGCCACTCCTCAGCATCTCCACTGCAAACACCGCCACTCCTCAGCATCCCCACTACAAACACCGCCACTCCTCAGCATCTCCACTACAAACACCGCCACTCCTCAGCATCTCCACTCCACTACAAACACCGCCACTCCTTAGCATATCCACTACAAACACCGCCACTCCTCAGCATCTCCACTACAAACACCGTCACTCCTCAGCATCTCCACTACAAACACCGCCACTCCTCAGCATCTCCACTACAAACACCGCCACTCCTCAGCATCTCCACTACAAACACCGCCACTCCTCAGCATCTCCACTCAACTACAAACACCGCCACTCCTCAGCATATCCACTACAAATACCGCCACTCCTCAGCATCTCCACTCCACTACAAACACCGCCACTCCTCAGCATCCCCACTACAAACACCGCCACTCCTCAGCATCTCCACTGCAAACACCGCCACTCCTCAGCATCTCCACTACAGACACAGCCACTCCTCAGCATCCTCAATACAAACACCGCCACTCCTCAGCATCTCCACTACAAACACCGCCACTCCTCAGCATCCCCACTACAAACACCGCCACTCCTCAGCATCTCCACTACAAACACCGCCACTCCTCAGCATATCCACTACAAACACCGCCACTCCTCAGCATCTCCACTACAAACACCGCCACTCCTCAGCATCTCCACTACAAACACCGCCACTCCTCAGCATCCCCACTACAAACACCGCCACTCCTCAGCACCTCCACTACGAACACCGCCACTCCTCAGCATCTCCACTACAAACACCGCCACTCCTCAGCATCTCCACTACAAACACCGCCACTCCACTACAAACACCGCCACTCCTCAGCATATCCACTACAAACACCGCCACTCCTCAGCATCTCCACTCCACTACAAACACCGCCACTCCTCAGTATCCCCACTACAAACACCGCCACTCCTCAGCATATCCACTACAAACACCGCCACTCTTCAGCATCTCCACTATAAACACCGCCACTTATCAGCATCTCCACTGCAAACACCGCCACTCCTCAGCATCTCCACTACAAACACCGCCACTCCTCAGCATCTCCACTGCAAACACCGCCACTCCTCAGCATCCCCACTACAAACACCGCCACTCCTCAGCATCTCCACTACAAACACCGCCACTCCTCAGCATCTCCACTGCAAACACCGCCACTCCTCAGCATCTCCACTACAAACACCGCCACTCCTCAGCATCTCCACTACAAACACCGCCACTCCTCAGCATCTCCACTACAAACACCGCCACTCCTCAGCATCTCCACTACAAACACCGCCACTCCTCAGCATCTCCACTCCACTACAAACACCGCCACTCCTCAGCATCTCCACTACAAACACCGCCACTCCTCAGCATCTCCACTACAAACACCGCCACTCCTCAGCATCTCCACTACAAACAACGCCACTCCTCAGCATCTCCACTACAAACACCGCCACTCCTCAGCATCTCCACTACAAACACCGCCGTTATGACCTCGTCAACGGGCGAGTCCCTCGCCAGCTTCACCTCCCAACCTTCCTTTATAACCACACCTGTTCACGCCTGCCTGATCTCTGCCTGATAACCACGCGGTCTGTTGACGGCGCTGAGCGACACCGGTCGGCGGCGTCCTCGATACAGCGTCCTCAGCGCCGCGGCGTGCCCTCCGCAGTGTCACCTCATTCTCGGTAGCCCGCTCAGGTCAGTGCCTCCGGTCGCCGGGGCTGGCTGAGCTGAAGTAGAAGTCGATGCCCCGCCGCTGGGCGCGCCCCTGCTGTGGGCCGCCCCTGCCTCTGCCCCCGCCGCCGCCTCTGCCACCGCCCCGGGCGGGCCCCTGAGAATACCGCCTGACATGTTAGTGGGAGGGAGCGGCAGCAGCAGTGTATGCGGAACGGTTCAAACGCATACACGTATAAGCAGTACGACATTTCAGCGCTACGCTTCATTGTGTTTGGCAACACGGTTGATGCAGTGTATTTGAAGTGAAATTCATTTTTAGGTATAATTTTGCACACTGATGAAGTTGTTTATTATGAAACCGGTCTGTGCAAAATAAACGCATTTATATTACTGCCTATTCAACTGAAGCAGTGTAGCCAATATTTCCAGCACCGAAGCCTTCTAGGACTATATTCTGAAGGGATAGCCTTCAAGAAATGCCTGCAGCAGTGGTGTTCCATCGCGAGCGTACAAGGGTTGGTGGGAGGAGAATTCAGCAGACTATTTAGCTTCAGCTGCAGCCCGGTACGCGAGCGAGGCGAGCGAGCCAATCAGCGATCGGACGAGTGACAATGTTAGAACGTGAGAGCCAGCAGCGGGTGCTGATGGTGCCGATATTGGGACTTGTGATGCCGATCAAGGGCACATTGCGCCCTGTAGAGCGAATATTTCATTGGTTGAGTGACGAGGAACGAGTGTGTGAGTGTGCACGCGTGTGGCTGAGCGAGTGTGTGAGTGTGAACGCGTGTGGCTGAGCGAGTGTGTGAGTGTGAACGCGTGTGGCTGAGCGAGTGTGTGAGTGCTACTGAGAGCGAGGAAAAGAGTCAGTGAGTCGGGGGCTAAGTGAGATGTGCGGTACTGGACGAGCGAGTCAGTGAGTCGGGGGCTAAGTGCGATGTGCGGTACTGGACGAGCGAGTCAGTGAGTCGGGGGCTAAGTGAGATGTGCGGGCGGGCGGGCGGGCGTGTGTGTCTGTGTGTGTCTGTGTGTGTCTGTGTGTGTCTGTGTGTGTCTGTGTGTGTCTGTGTGTGTCTGTGTGTGTCTGTGTGTGTCTGTGTGTGTCTGTGTGTGTCTGTGTGTGTCTGTGTGTGTCTGTGTGTATGTGTGTGTATGTGTGTGTATGTGTGTGTATGTGTGTGTATGTGTGTGTATGTGTGTGTATGTGTGTGTATGTGTGTGTATGTGTGTGTATGTGTGTGTATGTGTGTGTATGTGTGTGTATGTGTGTGTATGTGTGTGTATGTGTGTGTATGTGTGTGTATGTGTGTGTATGTGTGTGTATGTGTGTGTATGTGTGTGTATGTGTGTGTATGTGTGTGTATGTGTGTGTATGTGTGTGTATGTGTGTGTATGTGTGTGTATGTGTGTGTATGTGTGTGTATGTGTGTGTATGTGTGTGTATGTGTGTGTATGTGTGTGTATGTGTGTGTATGTGTGTGTATGTGTGTGTATGTGTGTGTATGTGTGTGTATGTGTGTGTATGTGTGTGTATGTGTGTGTATGTGTGTGTATGTGTGTGTATGTGTGTGTATGTGTGTGTATGTGTGTGTATGTGTGTGTATGTGTGTGTATGTGTGTGTATGTGTGTGTATGTGTGTGTATGTGTGTGTATGTGTGTGTATGTGTGTGTATGTGTGTGTATGTGTGTGTATGTGTGTGTATGTGTGTGTATGTGTGTGTATGTGTGTGTATGTGTGTGTATGTGTGTGTATGTGTGTGTATGTGTGTGTATGTGTGTGTATGTGTGTGTATGTGTGTGTATGTGTGTGTATGTGTGTGTATGTGTGTGTATGTGTGTGTATGTGTGTGTATGTGTGTGTATGTGTGTGTATGTGTGTGTATGTGTGTGTATGTGTGTGTATGTGTGTGTATGTGTGTGTATGTGTGTGTATGTGTGTGTATGTGTGTGTATGTGTGTGTATGTGTGTGTATGTGTGTGTATGTGTGTGTATGTGTGTGTATGTGTGTGTATGTGTGTGTATGTGTGTGTATGTGTGTGTATGTGTGTGTATGTGTGTGTATGTGTGTGTATGTGTGTGTATGTGTGTGTATGTGTGTGTATGTGTGTGTATGTGTGTGTATGTGTGTGTATGTGTGTGTATGTGTGTGTATGTGTGTGTATGTGTGTGTATGTGTGTGTATGTGTGTGTATGTGTGTGTATGTGTGTGTATGTGTGTGTATGTGTGTGTATGTGTGTGTATGTGTGTGTATGTGTGTGTATGTGTGTGTATGTGTGTGTATGTGTGTGTATGTGTGTGTATGTGTGTGTATGTGTGTGTATGTGTGTGTATGTGTGTGTATGTGTGTGTATGTGTGTGTATGTGTGTGTATGTGTGTGTATGTGTGTGTATGTGTGTGTATGTGTGTGTATGTGTGTGTATGTGTGTGTATGTGTGTGTATGTGTGTGTATGTGTGTGTATGTGTGTGTATGTGTGTGTATGTGTGTGTATGTGTGTGTATGTGTGTGTATGTGTGTGTATGTGTGTGTATGTGTGTGTATGTGTGTGTATGTGTGTGTATGTGTGTGTATGTGTGTGTATGTGTGTGTATGTGTGTGTATGTGTGTGTATGTGTGTGTATGTGTGTGTATGTGTGTGTATGTGTGTGTATGTGTGTGTATGTGTGTGTATGTGTGTGTATGTGTGTGTATGTGTGTGTATGTGTGTGTATGTGTGTGTATGTGTGTGTATGTGTGTGTATGTGTGTGTATGTGTGTGTATGTGTGTGTATGTGTGTGTATGTGTGTGTATGTGTGTGTATGTGTGTGTATGTGTGTGTATGTGTGTGTATGTGTGTGTATGTGTGTGTATGTGTGTGTATGTGTGTGTATGTGTGTGTATGTGTGTGTATGTGTGTGTATGTGTGTGTATGTGTGTGTATGTGTGTGTATGTGTGTGTATGTGTGTGTATGTGTGTGTATGTGTGTGTATGTGTGTGTATGTGTGTGTATGTGTGTGTATGTGTGTGTATGTGTGTGTATGTGTGTGTATGTGTGTGTATGTGTGTGTATGTGTGTGTATGTGTGTGTATGTGTGTGTATGTGTGTGTATGTGTGTGTATGTGTGTGTATGTGTGTGTATGTGTGTGTATGTGTGTGTATGTGTGTGTATGTGTGTGTATGTGTGTGTATGTGTGTGTATGTGTGTGTATGTGTGTGTATGTGTGTGTATGTGTGTGTATGTGTGTGTATGTGTGTGTATGTGTGTGTATGTGTGTGTATGTGTGTGTATGTGTGTGTATGTGTGTGTATGTGTGTGTATGTGTGTGTATGTGTGTGTATGTGTGTGTATGTGTGTGTATGTGTGTGTATGTGTGTGTATGTGTGTGTATGTGTGTGTATGTGTGTGTATGTGTGTGTATGTGTGTGTATGTGTGTGTATGTGTGTGTATGTGTGTGTATGTGTGTGTATGTGTGTGTATGTGTGTGTATGTGTGTGTATGTGTGTGTATGTGTGTGTATGTGTGTGTATGTGTGTGTATGTGTGTGTATGTGTGTGTATGTGTGTGTATGTGTGTGTATGTGTGTGTATGTGTGTGTATGTGTGTGTATGTGTGTGTATGTGTGTGTATGTGTGTGTATGTGTGTGTATGTGTGTGTGTGTGTGTGTGTGTGTGTGTGTGTGTGTGTGTGTGTGTGTGTGTGTGTGTGTGTGTGTGTGTGTGTGTGTGTGTGTGTGTGTGTGTGTGTGTGTGTGTGTATGTGTGTGTGTATGTGTGTGTATGTGTGTGTATGTGTGTGTATGTGTGTGTATGTGTGTGTATGTGTGTGTATGTGTGTGTATGTGTGTGTATGTGTGTGTATGTGTGTGTATGTGTGTGTATGTGTGTGTATGTGTGTGTATGTGTGTGTATGTGTGTGTATGTGTGTGTATGTGTGTGTATGTGTGTGTATGTGTGTGTATGTGTGTGTATGTGTGTGTATGTGTGTGTATGTGTGTGTATGTTGTGTGTGTATGTGTGTGTATGTGTGTGTATGTGTGTGTATGTGTGTGTATGTGTGTGTATGTGTGTGTATGTGTGTGTATGTGTGTGTATGTGTGTGTATGTGTGTGTATGTGTGTGTATGTGTGTGTATGTGTGTGTATGTGTGTGTATGTGTGTGTATGTGTGTGTATGTGTGTGTATGTGTGTGTATGTGTGTGTATGTGTGTGTATGTGTGTGTATGTGTGTGTATGTGTGTGTATGTGTGTGTATGTGTGTGTATGTGTGTGTATGTGTGTGTATGTGTGTGTATGTGTGTGTATGTGTGTGTATGTGTGTGTATGTGTGTGTATGTGTGTGTATGTGTGTGTATGTGTGTGTATGTGTGTGTATGTGTGTGTATGTGTGTGTATGTGTGTGTATGTGTGTGTATGTGTGTGTATGTGTGTGTATGTGTGTGTATGTGTGTGTATGTGTGTGTATGTGTGTGTATGTGTGTGTATGTGTGTGTATGTGTGTGTATGTGTGTGTATGTGTGTGTATGTGTGTGTATGTGTGTGTATGTGTGTGTATGTGTGTGTATGTGTGTGTATGTGTGTGTATGTGTGTGTATGTGTGTGTATGTGTGTGTATGTGTGTGTATGTGTGTGTATGTGTGTGTATGTGTGTGTATGTGTGTGTATGTGTGTGTATGTGTGTGTATGTGTGTGTATGTGTGTGTATGTGTGTGTATGTGTGTGTATGTGTGTGTATGTGTGTGTATGTGTGTGTATGTGTGTGTATGTGTGTGTATGTGTGTGTATGTGTGTGTATGTGTGTGTATGTGTGTGTATGTGTGTGTATGTGTGTGTATGTGTGTGTATGTGTGTGTATGTGTGTGTATGTGTGTGTATGTGTGTGTATGTGTGTGTATGTGTGTGTATGTGTGTGTATGTGTGTGTATGTGTGTGTATGTGTGTGTATGTGTGTGTATGTGTGTGTATGTGTGTGTATGTGTGTGTATGTGTGTGTATGTGTGTGTATGTGTGTGTATGTGTGTGTATGTGTGTGTATGTGTGTGTATGTGTGTGTATGTGTGTGTATGTGTGTGTATGTGTGTGTATGTGTGTGTATGTGTGTGTATGTGTGTGTATGTGTGTGTATGTGTGTGTATGTGTGTGTATGTGTGTGTATGTGTGTGTATGTGTGTGTATGTGTGTGTATGTGTGTGTATGTGTGTGTATGTGTGTGTATGTGTGTGTATGTGTGTGTATGTGTGTGTATGTGTGTGTATGTGTGTGTATGTGTGTGTATGTGTGTGTATGTGTGTGTATGTGTGTGTATGTGTGTGTATGTGTGTGTATGTGTGTGTATGTGTGTGTATGTGTGTGTATGTGTGTGTATGTGTGTGTATGTGTGTGTATGTGTGTGTATGTGTGTGTATGTGTGTGTATGTGTGTGTATGT